>CAEGAD010074516.1:0-51308 GCA_903067055.1 Poeciliopsis paucimaculata | reverse complement strand
AACCTTCACAAACATTAATGTTCACAAACATGAACCTTCACAAACATTAATGTTCACAAACACGAACGTTCACAAACTCGAACGTTCACAAACATGAACCTTCACAAACATTAATGTTCACAAACACGAACGTTCACAAACACGAACGTTCACAAACATGAACCTTCACAAACATTAATGTTCACAAACACGAACGTTCACAAACATGAACCTTCACAAACATTAATGTTCACAAACACGAACGTTCACAAACATGAACCTTCACAAACATTAATGTTCACAAACACGAACGTTCACAAACATGAACCTTCACAAACATTAATGTTCACAAACACGAACGTTCACAAACATGAACCTTCACAAACATTAACGTTCACAAACACGAATGTTCACAAACACGAACGTTCACAAACATGAACGTTCACAAACATTAATGTTCACAAACACGAACGTTCACAAACATTAATGTTCACAAACACGAACGTTCACAAACATGAACGTTCACAAACATTTACGTTCACAAACATTAATGTTCACAAACACGAACGTTCACAAACATGAACCTTCACAAACATTAACGTTCACAAACACGAATGTTCACAAACACGAACGTTCACAAACATTAATGTTCACAAACACGAACGTTCACAAACATGAACGTTCACAAACATTAACGTTCACAAACATTAATGTTCACAAACACGAACGTTCACAAACACGAACGTTCACGAACATTAATGTTCACAAACACGAACGTTCACAAACATTAATGTTTACAAACATTAATGTTCACAAACACGAACGTTCACAAACATTAATGTTCACAAACATTAACGTTCACAAACATGAACGTTCACAAACACGAATATTCACAAACATTAACGCTCACAAACTAACATTAATCTGAAAAATCTTTTATCTGTTCCCAGTGACAAAAAAAAACTTTTATTAACCAAGTTTGATAAAAGAATTGAGTCAGTTAAATTTTATACTTAGCATACAAATCAAATCAAAAGAAAACACTGTTATGAATTTTTAAATTAAATTTGTAATTTAAATTCTCAGTGGAGCGCCAAATTTGAATTGCAGGTGAGGGGCCATGGAAAACTGTTCCAAGGGCCAGAAATGGCCCCCTGACCACAGTTTGGACACCTGTGCTGTAGATTATTCTGTCTGTCATTTCAGACAGAAGAGGTGAAGTTTGATGGAGTCATTGTTTTATCAACTAAACGACGTTTTCTTCCGTTCTCCTCAGGTTCTCTTAAAGCGCCATTACCTCTGCCGGGACTGTTAAACGGCTCCATAAAGAAAACTGAAATATTCATTAACTCTGTTAATAATTCATTCGGATGAAATGGCCATGTGTGCTTTGTAGAATGAAGATGAATATGAAATAAGTGCATGCTCAGCATATTTATGTGTGGGAATGTTTTCATTCCCTGATAGCAAAGGAAGCCAAAATTAATTGAAAGTTCATTTAAATTATTTTGTTCTTTGGCGTTATTCTGCATGATAACATTGATGCTTTCCAAGCAGTTTTGAAAACCTACATTCAGTAGTGCGTTATAAAAGTTTTTATTAATTTATAACTGACCCAATTCCCTGTGAATCGAAACGGAGCGGCGAGTTTCCTGCTGGTTTTCTGCTCTCGTAAACAACACTGAGCGTTCGCTCGTCCAAACACTGTCAATCTAATTCCCTCACACCGCAGAGGTTCAATTTAGCTTTCAGATGAATCAATTCTTCCTCTAATTATCAATTGTGACACCCATAATGACTGGAAGACTGTAGCGCTGAATAAATGGCATGTCTTTTGTGTTATAATTCTGTGCATCTTGACAAACATGACCCATTAAACAACCCTGTGGCCTTTTTCAAGAGCGACGATTAGGCTAATTAAAACTGCTAAACATCTGAGGGGGCTGCAGACGTGCCAGAATTAAACAGGTCATTAAATCAGCCGAGGAATATGTCAACATCCACTCTGCCTGTCGCTCCCACAGCGAGATACTCGCAGAGCAAGGAGGCGATAATATGCAGCAGATCGTCTCATATGCGGGAAGAAAGTGGCCTCGAGTTGACAAACACAAGACATAAAGAAAACACATTAAAGCAACTGGAGACGTGACAAGAATTGATAACAAAACACCTCAGACGGATCTTCTCGCTGAAAAACCCTCTGAACTACGTTTTGCCCTCAGCCTCTTCAAATCAAGGCTTTAGGAATAATCTTCAAATAAAAAGCATAAAACATTCTTTCATCAATTTTTTTATGTTTAAACTGTCCAGCAATAGTCTTGATGAAAAGGTGAAAAACCTCAGTCATATATTCACTGTGTTGTCAGCTTACAGTGTTTTTCACAACTATTAACGTTCTTGTTAAAAACTTTTAAAAATCCACTTACTTCTGCTTCACATAAAGACGATTACAAAGTCGGCCTTTTGTCACCTGAAGACGTTTTTATGCCTTAAAGCACTTTGAGCCGCCTTGTTCTGAAATGTTCAACCCAAATAAACTTAAAATGGATAGCGACACATTTCTGCAAACCGCACCAGCACATCTCCCGACCCACTCGGGACAAGGGTGTTAGAAAATGGTTCGATGGATGGAGGAACCTCCTATATCTTGCTACAGAGTTGTTTTAGTTATTTTGTCTTATTTCTAATGTGTTAAGGTATTTTCTCCAGAAACTAGACCAAAATTGGTTAGTAAAATTTTGTGTTTTTGCAGTGCAGTAGTTTTATTTTTTATTCTCTCCCCAAGTTGCAAACTGACCTGCGTTTTGTGGGTGAAAGTGTCGCCAGTGAAAAGCTGTACAAGTTCAGCTCATTTACTATTTGACCATTTTTGTAGGTATTTTCTGAATAAAAGTTCACATGTATGCAAATCACAAATCAGCAAGCACTGCCCGTTACCTAGCAACGCCAGCAGAGTTCCGCCCGTTACCCAGCACATTTGGTCAGCTGGCTTTTCTGCTGTAAAATGGCTGCTGGAAAAGACAAGTGTTTTGTTGTTTCTTAGCATTCAGAAACTGTCTGCTGCTTTCTTGTTGGTTGTGCAGGAGACTCCACTTCTGCTTTTCAAAGATGTGCGGTTGTATAATTGCGCATCTGTTTGCAGTCATTTTCACCAAAGTTATAGTTAAATAAAGAAAACTGAAAGAGAGAAAACATTTTCATTAACTGAAATAAGTATTAAACTATAACCCAGAACTATCATATTGACAGTAGCATCAACGTCTCTATTTTATGACCTGCAGTTTTTCCAATAAATCCCAGAGTTGCATCTTTCTAATGTACTGAAGCATTTATTAGTGAGTTTAAAGCCTTCAGCTGCGTATCAATAGCATCTTGTTATTAATCTCTTTGAACGCAGCGTAAGGCCGGGGGCAGAGATGATTCTGCTTTCAAGCTGGAAAATCCACTTTTCTCTCCCTTCATGTGAAGGAGCTGCAGTCCGTTCCTGGAGGCCAGTCTTAACCTTTGACCCCAGACGATTTGTTGTGAAATCCTGCGACAAATTCCTTGGGCACAAGTCGAACCACTTCTAGCAAAAGTGTTTGTTGTGTTTGGGGAGGTTTATAAAAAACAACAGTAACAATCCCATTAGGTGGTGGTGGAAGTTGAAAGGAGAACACATGTTGGCGGTGAGGAGACATCCGGCCTATCGCTCGCTGCCATCGCCGTCCAGCAGCGGATTAGCAGATGCTGCTGATAGCGCCCAGAGAAACGCCTCAAACTCGCCGCAGCTCAGACGAACCCAACGTCGCTCTCATGAACGTCGGTTCGCTTTACAAAACGAGGCAATAAGAGAAGAAGCTGGTGAGTTTTCCTCAAGTTTGAGAAAATGTTAAAATGGGAACAAAACGGCCAACGTGAAGCGAAACCTTAAAGGTGACTTATTATACAGGTTGGGACAGGATATAGAAAATATGGGAACTACGTTTTTAGCACAAAATCAATCATAGCTAATGATGTTAGTCTGATCAGTCCTGGGTATTTTGAGTTGTTTTACGGTTCTGTCACTTTAAATCCAAGTGAGTTGCTGCTGGCCACGTTTACACAAAAATCTGGGCTGAAATAGTTCTGCGTTTTTATATAGTTTAGTTTTATTTCGTTTATCTAATTCACTGTAATTACAGCGTTTGCTCGGTTTTCTTCATTCCTGTTATTTAAACTGTTCCCAACATTTCTCAAAATGTTAAAAATTTTTTCTCAACTTTACTCCCGTATTATTTTGAAGCTCTTCTCGTGTGTACACAGTATGGCCCCAGCACTCTGTCATAATGGAAATTAGATTCTAGTAAAAACTGCTTAACGACATTTCAGTTTGATCAGAGGTCAAAGGTCAGCTGCTCCAAATGGGTTTCAGAATCAACATCATAATAAAAAATGGATCTAATGATCATTTGTCTCCATAATTTGTGAAATATTTTGATGAAGGGTTTCAGTTGTTGAAAGAAAACCCCCAAAAATCTTTTTGACTCCCAAGTTCATGGAAATAAAACTTATTACACGTCAGCGCTCGTCTCCCCTCCCCCCATTTGGTTCATTTAATGAAGCATCGCTGATGTTTCCCATCCTGAGCTTAGATATTCTTCACAGCCGCCATCAAAGCGGGGAAATCCCAGAACGCACTTTGATGAGCCCAACGCAGTTTTAACTCGCCTCTCATTACTGAGATAATTAACAGTTTAATTAGCAGCAATTCTCAACAACCGAGAGAGAGACAGAAACGTGACGCAGCGGCTCGGTTTCTGGAGATCGGGTCGGTTCGAAACCTTTTCTTTAGGTTTCTCATCTCACCAGAGGAAAAACCGCTTCAATATGAGCAACGCAAACGACTTGGCAACATTTTATTTCATTCTCATGACCTTGAAGCACAGCAGTCATCTGTTTGAGGGGAAAAAGCCCATTATTACAAATAAAGTAATTATGTCTTGCATGTTTTCCTTTGCTGCTTGTTATGATGGCATATTATGGACAGAGGAGATAGAAAAAATTTTAATTTAATTTCCGCCAAAAATCTCAGAAATTTTTAATTTCTGAAATATTCTAGAAATACTCTGAAATTTAGGTGCTTGAAAAGTCAAATATTTACAAGAAAATAATACAAAAAAATTCTAAAAAAAACAAAAAATATTTGTTTTCTCCCAAGGCAGAAAATAATCTAAAATATGTCTTAGAAATTTTTTTATTAATTTCAGAATTTTTCTCAAAAGGTTTTCAGATCCCAAAATTGTTCTCGATAGAACGAGGAAATATTTGATTTATAAAAGTGGAAATTTGCTTGACAAAACTAAAAAATTTAGAGGTAACTCTCAGAAATTTTCTAGGAAAAAAATCTGAAATTTCTCCTTTTAAAAGGTCAAAAAAATGCAACAAAATAGCAAAAAATATTTAAATTATCTAATACATTTTCTAGACAAAACAATGAATTTTCAGGGCTCCTAAAGTGGAAAATTAGCTCGAAAAAGCACAGAAATATCGAGATTCTCCAATTTTTTTCTATAAAAATTCTGATATTAAAACTAAAAGTTGTGTTTTCTTCTAGGAAATTTCTGAGGGGTTTTTTTGGCAAAAATGTTCTCCATTTTTTTCTGTCTCTAATGTCTCTAATAAGTTGTTGTAGTTTGGACTTAAGACTTCCTGAATGAAGCTTTCAGCGCGTTTCCGCTGCGGATCAAAGCTGCAGAAACTGGAATTTGGATTTTTATGTTTAAGCGACGCTGCAGAGGAGCTCAGTGCACAATGAGCAGCAAGTGTAGGCTTCAGGAAAAAGAAACGAACGCGTGTGCCTCTTGTTTCGGGCGCAGGGACAAAGCCTCGTCTCCCAGCTGGGCTCGGGCCAGCAGCAGAGTCTCTGTTTCAAACTTGCAGTTTGCGACCGCTTCAAACTGTTTACAGCAGCCAAATTTCATTTTCTGCTCCCAAATCCGATCGCACATTATCCTGTACATTGCATTAGCGCTCTAATCTTCCCTTTCTCTTCCTGTGCAGAAGAAAGAAGCGCCTTCATGATTAACCCACTTTACAGCAATAAATAAACGCATCATCCAGTAATGTACACCAGATTTAATTTGAAGGGGAGGGAAGGCAAAAAAGGCTGAAATCACTGAAATGTAATGAAAAATAACACAATGCAGACACCAGTGGGCGCCTTGGGAATTAATTTGAATGCTTCTTCATTATTTTCTTCTCTCTGCTTCACTCTGGATTGGTTTTCTCTCAGCCGACTGCCTGACATTTCCCCCTCACATTCAGCTGCTGCAATGCCTTCAAAACATACAAGGAAAAGAAAAAAAAACACTTTCTTAATCAAATTAACTCCTCTTCCTCCATTTTCATCACATGAAGCCCATATTGCTTTTGGTTTCCCATCGTTGCTTCGCCTCAAACCTGCAAAGCAAAAACAAAAAGCGTCAAAAACCCACAAAGAAGTGGCTCCGCCGCACCGTTTTCACCCAGAGCGCCACCCGCGGGAGGGGCGTCACGGCGGACATAAACACAGGGACACGAAGCGGACGGCTTACCCCCAGGCGATCTGCCTCTTCCTCTTCCTCGCCGCCCTCAACGTTTCCTCTTCCTGTTTGCGATGCACAAAGTCACGGCAATCAGCAGCCTGGGCGATTTGCACACCCATCTAATTACAGACGGACAGAAGAAAACGGAAATTAGTCTGTTTTAATCAAATACTAGATTGTATTTCATTATAAAACTGCACTGAATATCAAAAGTTTCAAGGACTTTATTCAGAAATCAAGAACTCTCCAAACCTTGAAAGCACCTACACACTTCTGAAAACATTTTACCAACATCTTTAAAATGACCGCAAACGTTTGATGCCAGTTTCACTGGATTTGAAGATGGGAGGCGGACTTACGCAGGTGACGTTTTAAGCTAACTGTGGTAATAAACAGCACCGGATTGGCCGGTTTGGTAACCAGGACGTGTGATTGGTTTGTGAATCGGTTTCCGTATAAATGAACAAATAAAATAAAATTTTATTCACCATTACTTTGTGTTCATCTTGGCTGTAATGTGAAAGACTTTTGCAAAGCAGTGGATGTTATTTAAATAAAGCTTGTCAGTAAAACATGTTAATTATACAATTAAGTTCAGTTAAACTAAAGTCAAATCAAAAAACTGTTTACATCCAAATGGAGAAGAATTTTTTTTTTTTTTTTACTTTTTGTTTGTCTAATTTAGTGTTAATTAGTTTTTGCTGGTTTTTAATTAGATATTTTTTTGTTTTAATACGTTCCAGTAGTAGTTTTGGTTTTCCATACTTAATGTTTAGGTGCAGAATTGAAAATGTATACATTGACTGGGTTATTATTAATACTCAACAGTATTTTCAAAACCTTTATTCAGTTAATGTTGAATAATCAACTGACTCTGTTGTTTTCTATTAACTGGTGATCGTAATTTGACATAAAATTATGGAATATTGCTCAATGTGAAATGCTTGAATTAGGGGAAAATTTATTTCACGTCAGTTTGAAAGGCTAATAAATAAACTGATTCATGAACTTGAAAGTGAAAGATAACGTATCTAGAATTTCAGTATGTTTTAGTTTTATAGACGCGTGATACGTTCATATTATTTAGATCTGCAAATTTTGTGTGTGTGCACAATTGGAGAGCAAAAACACGATTCCTTTAGTTGCCGTTCGTAGCCGATTACTCGATTAATCATAAGAATAATCGATAGATTCCGCAATTAATCATAAAAATAATCGATAGATTCCGCAATTAATCGTAAGAATAATCGATAGATTCCTCGATTACTAAAATATTTGTTTACAACAGCCCTAAAAATAACGCAGAGAAACTGTTGAAGAATAACTTGAAACCACGTATTTCTCGCTCTGTATGCCGGCTACGCTACAGACAGATTCGTTGCCATAGCGACCAACACCAACGCCACTTTATGTTTCAGGATTTGACACCAAAAAACACCCAAACATTTCCCACGTAAAGAACAGAACATTCAGTCCATTACAGTTTTATGGTTGTAGGCTTGATGTTTATTTTGCGATTATTAAAAAGTGATTGCTGTGATAGGTTTGCGGCCGTTGCTAATAGCTAAGCTAACACAGCTTAGCTCATTTAAACACCTGCTCTGCTGATGATCTGTCAGAGTTGGCGTTTAGGTTGATTTTTTATTTTTTAACTGAAATAAAACACATTGAATTCTGCAGCACATCTACATGTTACTATTGTCAAAGTCAAGCTAGCATAGCTGAACTACTTCCCTCTCCCCCGCTACTGTTTTCTTCATTGAAATTTTTTTCTGACCTTGTTATGTAGTGTTGACAATTAGTAGCAACGCACTGCGTCCCTTTTTTTTTTTTCATTTATCAGCTGTACATTTAAGATTTAACGCATTAAGTTGATAACTTGGCAGCTAAATCCAATGCTAGTCATCGTCAGCTAGGAGTTTTTTTGCCCCCCAGCAGGGGGCAGGATCTCAGCTTGCAGTTAATTTTTTCCTAGTTAACTATTATTTTTATTTACTTCAGTTAAAATGTTTGCTCAGTTACATTTATTTTGTCAGTTTTAGTCAACTATAATAATCTTACTCGTCACCAGAGACTATTCTAAATTTTTTATTATTTTTTTTTTGTTTATGAGGTCTATTGTAATACAAAAACAAAAAGAGCCATTTTTATACTTTCAGACGCAGCTCATATCCCACTCCAAACCCAATCAATCAGGAATAAATGATGTAATAAAACTACAATCCATAATTAGAGACAATCTCCACCATTCTGCAGATTTTGCACCAGAGTCGTAATGGCATTTTTCTTTTTTTTTCTTTTTCTTCTCGTCTGCGACTTTGTGTGTTTGGAGTGAAGCAGAAATCAGAAGATGAAGAGAATGACCGTGACTGCAAGAGGCAAACATTGAAATCCCAGGGAAGACAAGCGCACATTGTGAAGCGCAGTAATCCCAGTAACCCCAGACACACAGAAGCCCCGAAACAAAGGGGAAAAATCCTGCCGCTGCTTTCACTCCTGAGATAGGTTTATTATTCGAGCAAAGGCGAACTTTGATAAACAACTTGGAACAATTTCACCAAACCTTTGGGTAATTCTCTGTAATATTCAGAGCACAATCAGCGGGGAGAGCAAGTCTTAAGGTAATGAAGAAATGTGCCACCACTGTGGAAAAAAAAAGACCTGCTGGAAAAAAATGTTTCAATTATAATTAAGTGGGATAAACTTTATTAGAAAGACTGAAACTAAAATATCTCTTAATGCATGCTGGGATTAAGCAGGTCAGAGCAAGCAGGCAGGAAAAATTAAACTCTAAAGGCTTTTTATCACCATATTTCAGGAACCAAGGGTGTAAAATGTTCTAATTTGGGATACATTAAAAGCCATAAAGGTCTTTCAAAGAGATTAATGGTACTTTGCTTGGATTTAAGATAAGGGCTTGGGCTGGCTGCGAGTGCTGGGCTGCGGCTGGGCCCTGCAGGCATTCATCTATACAGTCACTGGAAGATTTCTGAACGCGTCTGAATAACCTGGAGCACACAGGCTGTGACAGTTCTGCACTTCTCTGCCATTTTATACGTTTTAAACTCCCAGAATCGTGTTTTTCTCCTCCGTAAGGGACGAAGGCTCCACTGTGCAGCAGATTTCCAGATAAAACGTCTTGATGGGGGTTAAATGTTGGGGTTAAATGGGTCAAACCCACTTAATTTAGAAAGAAATGCAACTGAAGGACTACTAGATCAAATAAAAACAAACAAATGACCATAAAAATTAAATCCAGACTGACCAACATGTTGTAACCAAATTTGGTCGCCTGGCGCCTCTTCCTGTTGGGCTGACATGAAAGGATATTATGTGGGAAAAAACAGAACATTTTATAGAAGATATAACTATGTAAATTTAAAGGAAAATTCAAAAAAATACAAATAAAAAATATTGATAAAAATTTGAGCCACTATAATTTATAGTGTTCCTGTGAGATATCCCATATTGATGCAATTAATTAAGATATTCAATGTAATATTCGTTTTTCAATTGTTTTTATTTTTACTTTCACATCTTACTGACATTTTTCTGTTGTATTTTAATTTTTTTATAATTAAATTTTCTTTTATTTGTTGTTCTCACTCTTTTTCATAAATATTTGGGATTTTTTTCTCATAATTTTGTAATTAATTGTGATATTCAATGTAAGATTTGTTTTTTAGTCTTTTTTAATTTTACTTACTGACATTTTTCTTTGTCCTATTTAATTTTTTTATAATAATTTTTGGTTTTTTGTTGTTCCCCCCCTTTTTCCAAAAACCTTTTTTTCATAATATTTCAATTAATTGTGATATTCAATATAATATTGCATTTTTATCTTTTTTATTTTTACTTCCTGTCATATTTTTAAATATTCTTTAATAACTTAATTTTTTTCCTATAATGTGATGGCATGAATGAATTTACCAGTTATCAGTTGATGCTCCGTCAGAACGGTACTGATATTATTCTAGTTGTAATGTAAATTAATTATTTACAAGGTAACTTCCTCCTTTTACAACTAACTTTTTTAATGATTTACAGATTTCAGGACGGTTGAAGCATTAAAAGAACACAACAAAGACTCAAAATCATTCACTTTAACTGGAAAAAAATACAAATAAAGTGAAAAATGAGAAGATATTTGCTCATTTCGGCTGCAAATCAAACAGAAGTGATGCTAAACGGTTTTATTTGCAGATTTGCGCGGAGCGTTTTTACACAGGATTACCCACATTAACCAGCTCTCCTGCAGGTCTGGAAAACGCCTCCTGCTACATTCCTGCAGCAACGCTAAACCCCCCACTTCCCTTCAGATTCCCAGCATACCCTCTGCTATATTTAAAGCATTAAAGGTCTTTAATTTTATCAGTTTTAGTCTACACTCCCTGATTGTCTTTACTGCGGCTCAACATTAATGTCAACCAAGTTACCTAGGAGACAGAGCAGATCAAAGAGACAAAAAAAAAGCCCTCAAATGTCTGATTAATCAAGCCTGCAAACAGCTTATTTCTTTTAGCCTGCATGCAAGTATGAAAATGAGATTCGGAGAGCAGTACATTGTGCAGATTTGTTCATTCTTATCTGAACAAAGCCAGCGGCAGCTTATTTCATGGATCACTGGCACTGTCAGCGCCGCGGCGCCGAGCAGGTGACGGCTCCTCTTTCTGCGGCGAGAACGAAATTAGCAAAAAGTCGGCACAAATTAGCCTCTCATATTTTCAGTAATATGACATTATTTTTCATTTACTTTTTTGATCCACTTTTCAGGATTTTTTTCTTTTTTTTTTTTATCCTCCCCCCCTCTTCCTCCTTTTCCTCCTTCTCCTCCTCCTGCGTGCATCTTAGTGCCAAATCCTTTCACATCAGAGACTGGTGAGAAATCGCACTGGAAGTACAAAGCAGGAAGAGACAGGAAACCTCCTGCGCTCTTTGTTTACGTGGCGCCTAAACGGCAATTCTTCCCACTCCATCACATATTAACATACAATTAATTGTCCATCACGGCCGTTTCTCTTTCTCTCCTGTGTGGCCTCTCCTTAAAAAAAATATTTATTCAGAGGATTAATTATCTGACCTTTAGAAGATTTGAAAAAAAAAAACAAAAAACAATGCACAATGGCGGCGCTGCAGCAGCGGCTTAAGGCCACTAGGAGGGTTAAGTCAACACTGTTTTCTGTTCAGGTCGTCATGGAGATCCAAGCGAGGACTCAAACATGGAGCCACAGAGAAATGCCGCTGCTTAAATGCAGAAGAGACAGAGTCTAACACTTTATTGCGTCATTATGCGGCAATTAAAAGCGCACAAAGACAATGGCTGAACCGGAGGAAAAAATGCGTCTCTGTGTGGATGAAGTGTTAAAGCTCCTATTAACAATATGAAATAAATGATGGCTTTAAGGAAGAAATGGCCTTAAACCCATTCATAAATTTCCTATCCAGGAAGCCTCTTCCAATTAAAACGTGTGAGAGGTGGATTAGCAGAGGCTATATGGCTTTGCCTCGCTAAATCACCTCCCCGAGCTGCTCCGCTGCATTTGACGTGTAAACGATTAATGACCAGCCTAATTCCTTTATCACACCACCTTAATGCCTAAATAATGTGGCCTTAGTCAACTTTGGGAAAGCAGGGCTATATAAGAGAGGAATGAATATCAGATTAGGCAGCCTGGGTGCTATTTCAGGATGATTTCTTTGGAGTGACGATGAATGGAGGGAAGAAGGAGAAGAAGGAAAAAGTGCCTTGAGCTGAGAAAGCTTCAGTGTTTCAGGAACAACGATGGGGGGTCAAAAGGCCAAGAGGTCAATCAATACCACCCAGATCGGGTTGCAAAGTAAGGTGGGATGTTGGAAATCTGTACGTGTTTTCACACCTGATAGACTCGGTGGAGACTGGGGGCTAAAGTTGCAACATCTGTTACGTTTTCAGCTGCTGCCTGTTCCCCTCCTGGCCTGTGGGGGCGCTGCACCAAAAACCACTGGAAACGACACCGAGTGCAGCTTCCTTTTCCATAAAATGTGAACAAAAATAAAGTGGCGTCTGATTTTGCCAGTTGAGTCATAGACTAGCGTGTTTGTTAGCGCATGTGTTACTGCTTACATTTTACAGAATCATCGTTATTTTTTTATTATGTAGATGGTTTTATTATTCTTGAAATATAAATTTTCAATTTTATATATTTTTGTTTTATTTTTTGATTTGGAACAAAAATGCATAAAATAGAAACAATCACCTATTAGCCTGTCACAATAAGAAATAAATCAATTAATTGAATAATAAAAAACAATATTAATATTAATCATTTGTATTTGCTTCATTTATTTTCTCTTTCTACCAAAATCTGGATGATAAAAGTTTTCAGCTTGTTAGGTCTCAGCTGTTTAATTTATTTTATTTGTTGTTTTTGTTGTTTATTTTGGATATTTAAAATGTTTTAAAGTTCCAGCTAAATGTTCATTTAAATTTAAAGTTTGAGAATGTGATCTTACATTATTACCATTGTATTATTGGTCTCCAATCAGCAATATTATTGTTTATTGTGGCAACTTCTGGGACAATTTATCATCCAGTCGAATTCAATAATAATAACTTGCTTTTGATTTGAACTAACTAGTTTCTGCAGCAATAGATAAACTGAAACAAATTCTCCTGAAAACTTCATGATAATTTCATAATTGCAGCTAAAAATTGCAGCAATTTCAACTTCAGATCCCGAATCAGGCACCTCTATGTTGCTGTATTCCCACAAAAGTTTATCGTTCCTCTTTGGGGGTGGTTTTTGTAATCTTGCCTTCACTTTAACAAACAGTATTACATGACAAAAAAAAAAGAAAAAGGCACCACTCTGGGACTGAGAGCATAACTCCACATCCTTCCTGTTAATCTGATTTTATGTCATGTCATCTTCAGGGAACAGAAACCAGAAAAATCTCCAAAAGTTTCCCTGCTTTGTGCCGTCCCATTATCTCTCCCCTTTTGAGGAGGGAGGATTATTAGCCAGCTTTGAACTCACACTTAGAATAATATGCCATCAACAGTTTTATAAGCTAATTAGAAAAAAAAAAACAGTTTAATTAATGAGTGACTGGCAATAAAATGGCAATCATAAAAAAAGAAACCGAGGGTGCTAAGCTTCCACTACCACCAATTAAGGCCTAATTACAAACAAATTATATATGTGTTTTGCTGTGGGCTTTAATTTGAAAAAAATGCTTTAATTAAAAGAGAAAACATGCTAATTAATTAAACAGCACACAAATCTACATTGAAAAGTACGCTTTGTCTATCAAGTAATTAATGAAATACAATAATCCAAATGAGATTCCCAGGCATTTGATAAAAGCTTAGCACCCGTTTCAAAAATCCATTTCAAAATTAATGGGCGAACATTTAATGTGAGTCATACTGAGATACAATATAAGTTCATTCAGTGATAAATAAAAGGAGAGTTAGCCTAAACTCTGCGCTGTAGCCTGGAGGAAACACGCTGACGCGGGGCGGAGACGCTCAATCTGATAAAAAACACTTCCCACAAAAGCTGTGCTCATTAATTTTTTTTTATTACAAACAGAAGGTGGTGAGGAAAAAAAGGTGTTAAATAACATAAATATCATGAAACCCTCTTAGTTCAGCTCTTTGTTTTAACTAAGCCACCATGTCTCCTCTGACAAAACGCAGCAGCACCTTTGTTCGGCGGCGTTTAGGCGAGGCTTTCCAAAGGGTAGATTTCAAGGACAGCGGGGCTTTTCCTTTCAGCCGCCTATTGAAACATGAGCTCAGACATAATGAGGGACGCTCCATAACCAGCCGCAGAAACCGCTCCCGCTAATGCATATTCATACGGCTAATTATTGTGCAGCCTATTAGGAAGGGAGCAATTTTCAAACGGTTTGGCTAATCAGGTTAATCTGGCTGAAAACAGTCCATTCAGAACCCAGTAAAAAGGCCAAACTGGGTTTTTGGGGATGTTGTGGGATTTGTTGCGTATCAAACGTTTTCAGACCTTTTGAACTTTTACAACTAGAGATGCACCGATCCACTTCTTTCACTTCTGATACCGATATCTGAAGCTTGGCATCGTCCGATCCAATTTTTAAAAAACAGCTGAACTGATTTAAAACCTCTTGCTTAAACACAAAAATAAATTTACTTAATTAGAAAATTATTTGGTAACTGCACCAGTACAGAGCACGTAAATAGCTTCATTAGCTTTGTCAAACATGTAAAACAGCTTTAATTTGTTTAGTCAGTGAAATCAGGAGTAAAACAGCCAATGTAAACTTTAAAACATAAAATCTTACCAAGTATTTTTGGTTCAGTTTAAAGTATAAATATCTTGGTATGCTTTAAATAAAACAAACTAATTAATGAGTAACTTTTCAACAAGATATAGGAGCTGGTTTTAAGTGAATAATTCATTAATACTGATGAAAAAATTATTGTTTTATTGGTGAATTACTTCTCTTAAAACAAGACATTTTTCCCAAATTATAAGTGAAACAATCTCCAAGTGGAACCAGAAGTTTTAAATCAGGCTCCTATATATCTTGCTTAAAAGTTACTCATTATTTAGTTTTGTCTTATTTTAACTTTACTAAGATATTTTTACTAAGAAATGGATAAAAAGTACTTGGTAACATTTAGTGTTTTTAGAGTGTGAAACTGACAAAAATGATAGTTTGACTATTTTGGTCAAACATGTAAAAATAAACTGCAACAAACCGTATTACAACAAAACTGTATTAACATTATAGTACTAACAGTACAGCTGTAAGTACTATAGCTGTACTAACAACTACAGTCTTTCTTATCTCTGCTCTTAGGGATTCAGCCAATCAGCAACGAGAAAATGGAATGCAGCTGCTGGATTGGCTGGTTTGCCAACGCCAGCCAATCGCGTATCAAGTAGCACTGCATCTTAAATTTCAGAAAAATCTGTGACTACCGAATAGTTTGGGGACCAATGCAATGACAAATTGTGATAAAATACTCTTTACAGTTTGAAACAGGCTCATTTAAGACACCTATCACTTAGAGGCGATTTATTTTCATCACTAACCTGCACATAGTAACTGAGCCTATTTTTATTTATTTATGTTTTTTGTTGAATAAAAAGTGAAGAAATTAGCAAAATGAACAGATTCCTTCAGTCAGTAAAAACTGACTTGTAGTCGATATTAAAAGTCTCTGTTTCATACCTAAAAAAGTTCAGCAAAAATGATTAAAACTGATTTAATAAAAGTACTTTTGCTTTAAATGAAAAAAAGCAGCATTTCTCTAAAGCCGGTAAGTAGAAAAAGAAAAACCGGATTTCCAGATTGTAAAGAAACGCCATAAATAGCTTAGCTAAAGCTTTGTTCAAAATGTGTTTATTATCATTTATTTACCTTAAAAACGGAGGTTGTTGCATCTTTGGAGCTGTTAATAATTTCACTTTTAACAAGCAGGAATTAATCCAAAAACAAAGAGGCTTTAAAAGCTGAAATGACAATAAAAAAAAACCCTCGAATCCCAACGACGCATCAAAGACGGACGGAGAAGCACGCATCTCAGAATTAGTTTGGAGCGTTCACAACAGGTTTTATTTTCTTCCAATCAAATTATTTTCATGCTAAGATAGAAACAGAGAAGTGGAGCAAATGGAAGCGATTATTCGATTTGCAGGAGCTCTAAACAACAGAAACAAACAGTTTTCTTTCTGTAAACGCGCCGTTCTGGCAGCCGGCTCTCCCTTTGCGCAGAGGAGATAAGAGCGAATCCGTTAGATTGAGGATGTAAATACGCTGAAACATTGTCGCCCAGCGTTTCCCTTACAAAGCGATGCCTGAAAGGGACAAACGGGCCTCTTTACTTCTTCACAGCTGTCGGAAAAATTTTACATGTTTTATTTTGAAGAAAACCTTTTCTTGTTCTCAGAGTAAAAAACCTGACAAAATAACGTAAATTAAATGTTGTCTAAGCCTCTGTGGATTAAATGAAGGCCTCAGTTTGAACCCTGAAGTCGAGATCATCGATCCGGTGAACATAAAAAAAAAAAGTGGCGCGGGGGCCATTCGTAGCCCTTCCAATGCTTTTGTGCGGCCCTCAACTGCAATTCAAAAATGATCCAGATGTAATCCCAAAACGCAGGCGGAGACTTTCCATTTTTAAGAAGGGTAAAATTATCACCAATAAAACCAATAAAGTGTAAAGACTTTTATTTTATTGAAGTTATCTTCAAAATTTATTACTGAAAATAATTTTGTTCAATCAATCTCAAAAGGAATTGAAAACTAGATGCTTTTCTTTAAAAGCAGCAAACATGCAAACTCTAATTGTTTTTTAGATTAATCTAGAAAAATTTCAACATAAAGCAAGAACATTTCTGAGTTACAAATGTCAGAAATTTGAAAATCAAAAATTTTGAGACTAATTTCATGAGATTTCTAGATTTTAACTTTGAAATTTCTGAAAGATTTGTGAATAAAACTCTGAAATTTTGAGATTAATCTAAGACATTTTCTTGAAAAAACTTGGACATTTCTGAGTTTGAAAAGTCAAAACTTTGTGAGAAGAAACCAAACTTTTGAAAGTAATTTGAGAAATTTTCTAGAAATTAACTTGAAAATTTTTGAGCTTCAAAAGTTAAAAATGTTTATCTTTTAAAAACTTTTAAAAGTCAAATATTTGAAAATTTCTTTGATACATTTCTGAAATCAATTTTAAAATTTCTGCCAGAAATTTACTGCTTTTATTTATTTTATCTAAATAGCCATAAAAGCTGCCTCAACTTTTGGATCTTCAATAATGATCAGTTTCTAAAACATTTAAATCGTGGTACTTTATTTGCTTAATTTATGTTGCAATTACTTTTGATTCGACAACTTTGGCCCATGTGACAAGAACTCTGGACATTTCTGTAATGACTGTAAAAGTAAACATGCAAAACTTTGCATCACTTTTGGTTTTGGTGACTCCAATCCAGTCAATTCCCCCTGAAATGAAGTTATCACTGCTCAGCAAAGGGTGTCTGCTGCCAAACTGCTGTCAGGCCCCATCACGGTTCTGGCGCCGGGTGGCGGGGAGCGGAGAACCTCAGCTCAGGCTAAAACCAACCCGGCAGCACCGTAAGAGGCTTTCAGGAGGGAAGAGCGCAGGTGCCACTCAGCAGAGCTTTCCTTTAAACTCCAGCAATCTGCTGCTGGTTAAAATGGAGCGATGTCCATTAAAACTGGAGCGTGTTGGTAACACCGGTCCAAACGATGGAAGAGCTGCTGCTTAACGCTCTGAGTCCGGTTACAACAGGAGAAAGAAAGTGCACCCCTGGGACCCAAAACATTCAAATGCTTTTATGTTTTTTGCTTTTTTTCTCCTGTCTCATGTTAATGTTTGAGATCATTAAATGAATTTTAATATCTGATAAAGATAAGTTGCTACACAGGTTTGTTTTCAAGCATGAAGCTTAATCAGATTTAAGTCCAGGTTTTGACTAGGCCTCTTCAAAGCTTTATTAATACGAATGGAGTAAACGTTGGGGCAGAAATGAGAGATAAATGTGTTTCCATTATCTATAAAACTACACAAATTCAAATTACAAAAATTAATTTGCTTAATGGAAACATTTAGAAAAAACTTGTTTTCGATAAAAACTTTTTGTGCCTGGTGGGTTTTTAAAAAAAAATCCAAATAGAAACATTTTCTATCACATCACATGAGTCCCATGATCAACAACTGGATGTTACTACTGGCAGAAACGACAAAGAAGACGACAGGAAGTAGTTGGAGGACGATGGTTTGTTGTTTTTCTCTCACATGTGTTGAAGCCATGGCTCCTCTGTAAAACTACAACTTCCCCAAAATGCCCCATATGTAGCCGCGTCCAGGTAAAACTGGCCTGTCATGTAACCGTTTACATCCTTTGATGTAATGACTTATCACGTGAGCAAGCTTGTTCATGTGTGATTTTAATTTCATTAACCAAATATAGACCGAGAAATGGAGTTACAAGTAATTACTGAAAGTTTTCCGGGTCCTGAAACAGCAAAACAGCCACAGCATATTACCAGCCTGACAACACGAAGTAGGCTCTAAAAACAACACATCAAACCCTGATCTACAAAATCTTACCAAGTATTTTGGTCTAGTTTTTAGTGCAAACTTGTACTAACTTTTAGATACAGCAGCTTGTTTTAAATGAATAATCTTTTAATATTGATGATTAAAATGGCAGATTATTTTACAAGACATTTTTCCCATTTTATAAGTTAATTTATCTGCCAACTTTTTAATCAATATTAAGAAAATATTTATTTAAAACAAGCTCCTATATCTTGCTAAAAAGTAACTTTTAGTTACTTGCCTTATTTCAAGTGTGCCAATATATTTTCTTTAGAAACTACACCAAAATTACGTAGTAAGATTTTTCATTTTTGCAGTAAACAGGGTGAAAATATGAAGTATATCCTTACATTTTCATGAAGGAAAAAATTTGGGGTATTATTCAAATGATTTCGCTGAAATTCTGGCCCAACAATAAAACCAGAGCCAACATTTAGTTTTTTTATTGATTGAAGCTCATTTGATGCTGCAAGCGACACAAAACATAAAACAAAGAAGTTTGTTGCAGCTTTGTGTCTTTTAAACCAAAATTACATGCAAGTGTGAATGTATATATGCGTGTGTGTGTGTGTGTGTGTGTGTGTGTGTGTGTGTTACATTTTATGCTAAATTACTTCCAAGCCACTCGTTCACCGACGCCAGCCTCAGTAAAACTTCAGGCAGTGCATTTAGGGACACGCACACTTCAAAGGTACGAAACTCTTACCTGCAGAATGATTTAACAGTTGGCTTGAAAGCAATGCAGCCGTTCATTAAAAAGCAGAGCCAAAAGTCCTTTAGACACTGCAGCACTTCAAAACTAAGGGGAGGGCTTTCCATTAACTCAATAGGAAAAGGGCTGCGGGACTGAGCGACGGATGTCTGCGTGTGTTTTTGTTCCTCTCTGTCTTTGCAGCAGAAAATGGCCACGGATCCATTAGCTTGATTTGTCACAGCGGGCGCAGCCCAAAGATGGCTTATCTATCTGCTGAACGTACCTCTCGACTGGCGAGTCTGTCGCTCATCTCCTCCGCCTTTGCAATGTCCCCTTCAGCGACGGCCTCCTCCATGCTCCTTTCCAGGCCGGACTGCGGATAAAAATTCAGATTTTTTTTTTTCTTTTTTATTTGAAATACGAGCAGAAAGAGAGCAAGAGAGAAGAAAAAAATATATCAAAGTAACTTGAAAATTTCCCCCAAGGCTGTATTTTTAATATGACCGCCATTACTACAAATATGTAGATTTCGCCTCACAAATGAAAACCTCTTTGATTGGATATTAGTGAGGAAATCTTGGAAATGCTACAGGAGATTACCAATCATAAATGTGATTCTTTAATTACATATTTCCATCACAGAGCCGCTGACAGGCCCCAGGAGCCCAAATCTTCATCAAAGTAAATAAAATACACCAGAACGCGGTCGTAAATATTAATATCTCCACATTAAAGATGCTCAAAACCAGTTAGTAGTAATATTTCATTTACTACTAACTACTATTTAACTTTGGAGTAAAAATAATTTAGTTAAAACAGGGACAATGTACAAAAAACATAAATAAAAGATTTAGATTTAGCTCAAGCTACTCACAATTTTATTCTCGTATTATCATCAAGGCCATTCTTGTGTTATTTCAATTTTTTACCATCTTATGACTATTCTTGTATTTCCTTCATTTTGGTTGATCAGCTGATATTTATGAGAGACTCGGGCTGGATAACGCGGCTGAAAAACCTATCTGGATACAAGCGTTTAGCGTCAGTCGATATCAACGATTATTAACTAGTTTGTTTGTTTTAAATATATTTATGTGACGTTTTCTCTTTTATTCACCGTTTCCTCTCACGATGTTGTTTATTTTTAAGCAGTCATAAGGCAGAAGTGAAACATTAAACTGCTGCTGTGCCAGTTACTCAACAAGTTGTTGCTAGGTAACCAACGTGGGGGAGGGGGATTTGAAACTGCTTCTTACCCAGCAGGTTGTTGCTAGGCAACCAAAGAGTGAGTTAATGTTTCAGATTTTTGATTGTAAAGAATTTTCTAAATCCTGAATCAACTCCCATATCACAATAAGTGCTTTGTGAAGCGCTGTATTATGTTTATGTGTTAATTTTTATTTTATTTATATGAACATTATTTTGTTTTATTCCTAAACTTTGTTCAATACTTTATATTGTGCTGGTTTTATTCCATTAAACCTTAGCTTCCTGTGGGTCAGTGTTAGGGGCAGGCTAAGAAAAGAAATTTAATTAAATTACGAGAATAAAGTAGTAATGTTACAAAAATAAAGTATTCAAAATAATATGGGAAGTCGTAATAATACAAGGAAAAAGGTCAAAATAATTTGAGAATAAAGTCATAAAAATACCAGAATAAAATCGTGTGACAAAAAGTCAGAACGTTTTGAGAATAAATTCGCAATATGACAAAAATATGACACGAGAATAAACTTATATTAGAAGAATAGAAATGTAAAGAGAGTAAAGTTGTACAACAAAAAGTCATAATTTGAGAGTAAAGTCGTAATAATATGAGAAAAAACTTGTAATGATATGTGAATAAATTCACAATATTACCAGAATACAGTTGTAATATTAGAAAGATGAAGTAACCAGTGTTTGAATAAATTATTATCAGTTACAGCTACTTCTTTTGTCTGCTAACATTCAGACTTCTTCTTCTTCTCTAGAGAAAAAAAATCTCACTTTCATCTCAAGCGCAACAGAAAGGCTAATCTTATCACTAAACGTCACAGAACATAATCCCTAATATTCTTCTCTGTGTCAGGTTGAGTCATTACAAAGGATCCACACGTCAAATCGCATGAGACAATCAGAAGACACAGCGGCACAGAGACACAAAGGATGTAAAGGTGTTACTAACAGCGGCTATAGAGACAGAATTAAAGCTCAGAGGACAGGTTGGGAGGCTTCGTTACCTTCGGAGGCGGCTTGGAGCAGGCAGGGGGTTGAAATCGATCGTTCACACCGAAATACTGCTGCAGCTCCTTCCAGTGCTTCTCCCGGCCGTCCTGTCGCTCCCTGACAACAACAAAAACATTCAGTTAGATTTAAATATATGTGGCCAAACAGCAATGCAAAGCAAATTGCAGGTTGGATCGTTTAAAATAAAACTTCCTGAGAACATGAAAGAATTACTGGAACATTATTTAATCCAGAAAACAAAACATATTTGGCACTTCTGGCATCTCAAATGAATTACCAACAAGGACACAAAATATATCACAAGCTAGATTTCATAAATACAAAATGTCATACTAAGGCCTGACAACAAATCAAAAATATATATTGCGATAGAAACATGATCAATATCAATACATAACATATTCAATTTATAGAATATTAACAGAACCACTGAACCTCAAAGTGGTTGGAATCAACTAACTCACTTGCTCTTTGGTTACCTAGCAACTCACTAATTCCTTGGTTACCCAGCAACAACCTGTTGAGTAACTTCCGCAGCAGCAGTTTCAAGTTTCCCCATCGAGCCACAAAACTGCTTAAAAATGAAAAACAACGATGGAGTGAAAACTGGATAAAACAGCAAAGGTCACGCCTCCAGTTTGGAAGTATTTCAGATGTTTAACACATAAAACCAATCAATATCGACTGATATGAAACACTTATGATACATTCTTTAGCCATGTTGTCAAGGCCAATTTCATACTTTTTCAGACTCATTTTTTCCAGCATTTTCATAACATTCAAGACATTTGGATCATTATTTCATTAGTCAAACATAAAACAAGATAATGCTCAGGATTTATTTAGATTCAGTGTAAAGGAGTATTTCCCTACTTTCTGGGAAAACTTTGGTAAATATAAATTTGAGCAAAGAAAGATTACATGTGGAGTCCCTCAAGGATCTGTTTTTGGTACCATCTCATCGTCTCTCTGAATGGACTGGTAGATCCCAGAGCTTAGCATAATGACAACACTGAGCATCACCAAAACAATACCAAACTTAAAGAGGACGTTGGTGGTGTAAGGATTGGGCTGTGGGATTACTTTTGTTCAAACCATTTCAATTAAAAAAATACTTTATTCATACCAAAAGGAAATTAAATGTTGCAATTCATATTATCAAAGTTTCTTCAAAAAGTTGTAGTAGATGCTGATTGTTGTGGCCAGGCCTTTCATGAGAACATATTTTACTGGACGACAAATTGTCCCAGTAACTATTATTTATTTATTATTATGTATAAATCATGTTCAACTAATATAAAGACATAACAATGTAAGTTCACATCTGGAAAACTAATGAATTTTGCAGAGAACATTTAATGCTGAAACTGGAAGACATTTCAAATAATCCAAATAAAACAACAACCAAAACAATAAATAAAAAGCAATTAAAGAATACAAACAAATGAAACCATAAATAAAATGGATTATGAAGTCTCTGTAAAGAAAATTCACCATCAACAAATATTAATCATCGGAAGGGAAATTATTGATTAATTGCTTATTAGGAGAGGATTAATTGTGGGCAGGAAGGCTCTCCTCTGACTGAAGACTCACTGTAGTTGTATAACAGATAGCTGGGATTTTAGTTAAAGTGATACCATAAACAGCTGTTAATATCAGTAAGTTTTGCCACAAACCTTTAATATGTCTGCTAGAAAACTGATTCCAGTCAGACATCCAGATCAACCCAAAGAAAAATGGACGTTCTGGATTGTTCCAGCAAGCGCTGACAACTAAATCTGCCTCGAAATCTCTGTAGGAATATTCTCAAAACGGTTCAGGACAAGAGGAGACTCACAGTCTGATAGATTTGGAGAACTTTTGCAAAGTTAAGTGAAAGAAAAGTTATGATGCTGAACAATGAAATTGAAGCTGAAGATGCTTCAATTAAGAATTTCTGTCTTACAAACTTCACTGTTTCAGTTCAGACTTCAGGAAGAAGTAAATATTTTGTAACAAGCTAATCATTTTATATCACAAAACTCTGACATTTTAATAAAAGGGGAGATAAAATATTCTATATCCACTCTATTAATTAAAGCAGAATTTATTAAAAAGTACTCATTTGCAGCCTGCATAATATTCTTCAAGCACAATTTGTACCTGTCCTCTGGCGGTTCCTCGCATTTTCTTTCTGTTAATTACAAAATAAGGTCATTAATAAAGCCGTCTTTAAATTTGCTGAGGTCATCAGGGCGTTTATTTACCTTTTTTGCGTCTTCTTTTTCTTCTTTCGTGGATCTTTGTTGTCTTAATTTCATCTTTCTTTTTCCGGAGCTCCTGAAATTTCTGCAGCACACAAATACAATTAATTCACAGCAGCTTTAATAAAGACAGGTGCAGCTCATCATATGGACCTACCTGCCACATTTCCTCGGATATTCCAGGCAAGCTGCATGTCCTGGAATCATCGTGGACATCGTTCCCAGTCTGAGTGGATTCACCATCCACAGGAAAGCCTGTGTTTTCAGCAACATGGCTTAAATTTCCAGCAGAAAGATTCTCGACAGCATCATTTTCTGGTTCTTCCTTCTCCTCCTCGTCTGGACTGAGGTCGTCTTCCGTTAAATCTTTGGGTAACAGCCCGCTATACATGTCGAGTCACTCATTTAAACTAAAATTATCCAAAAATATTCAGCTTTACTCGGTGAAAAACTCCGGGAAATCCTTAAACTACATAGCAGTTTAACACAGCACTCGTTTCCGGGTAAACACTGTGACGTTTTTGCAGTGAGCGCCCTCATTGGCTGATAGCGAGTGACGTTTAGAAAATTCACCAATGACTGAACGAGGATGAAACTGAAAATGTATTTGGATGTTTCGATTATACAAATTCAGTCCTTTTTATTATGTTTAGATTTTTATTGATATTCAAAAATGGAATGCATTAAATTCTATGACTTTTTCAGTTGTTCCATTATAAATAGTGCTAAATTAAGATACTTAGCTAGTTAGGTAGATTGATTCATTCCTGTTCTGTCAGTAAAAATAAATGTCTTGCCACTACCAGATAATGGCTCTAATCCAAATTCTACATTATGTAATAATATAAAAATAAAACTTATTGTTTCTACTGTTGCAAAAATATTGTTGTTGTAGTGGTAATGTTATCAATAATCTCTATTTATTGTAACGATTAGCAACCCACTAAATTGACTTGTGATTTTTAAGTGCATATTTCACGGAATATTACTATTCTTCGTTTTCCTGTTCTTTTTAGAATAATACCAACTGGATATTAGCTGGTAATTAGTCGGGCTATCTGCTCAGGTAGCCATCCTCCAGTTGGCAGCTTGTCGTTTTGAAACATTGGGAGTTATTGTGCCACTCTTTTAGCTTGCACAGCATAATTTTGTGTTTTTGTGAGGAGAAAAAAATCCCAAATTGACATTTCTTTCATTCTATTAAGTGAAGTAGAAGTAGTATCCTTTAGTAATAACAGCCCATAACAGAAGAACCTCCAATAAAAATCTGAAAACGTATTTTAAGAGTTAAGGCAGTAGTTGTAAAAACTTGAATAAACTTGAGTGAAAGCCACTTCTAATTGAGGTGAGCCAGGCGACTAACAGGTCCGTGAATTACCAGGAGTCATTCAGATGTTAACCTATATTTGTGTCATGTTCTGGCTCAGATAAGCTTCCTTCTATGACCAGTGGTTCGCAATTTGCTTAAAGTGCTCTGGGCATGACATTATTATTAGAATGATTAGCATGCAAATCTTGTATAGCCCCTGGCACTGGCACAGGCATCTACCCTTAAATTGCTCTTTCACATTCATTCACGTTAGGCCCCCTTTTGGTTGCATCTTAATGCTGGGACCGTAATATACATAAATTATAGCCTGTATTTTGTGTGTCACATAAATGCAGGATAAAGGGTAAAAGACCCATAACTTCAGACCATGTATAAAAAGGTCGATTGAAAAAGTAGTGCTTTATTTTTAATCCGGCTTGATGCTAAAGCTAGTTCATCTACATACAAAAAATATTATTAAAAACTGTATTTGATGGACAAGCAGTAATATAAATATTACTGCTGTTATCAGTGAGTTTTGTTTTTGATTATTTGACATAATGTTGAGTTTATGGGAATAATAATATGCTTACTTTTTAAAAAACAAATCTACTTCAGGAGATATTTATTAGTAATTATTTTCCTTTTTTTTTTTTCAAAATAAAGAGAATTAAATCTCTGTATTCTTTAAATAGAAATTACATAGTTTAATCATCATTTCAAAGTCCTGCTAGTGATAATAACTTGACTTTGATTGTTAAATGATGACATATTCTCTTATTTGTAAAACCAAAGTATAACAATGTGCAACATTCCTCATTTTAAGTTTCTACTGTGTTTTGTTGGAGTTATTATAATATTACTACTTTATTCTCCTAATATTCCAGCTTTATTCTGGTAATGACATGTTTTGTGTTTTATTACTTTTGACTCGTATTATTCCAACTTTATTCTTGGGCCATTGAGTTCTTTCACGTATTAAGACAATTCTGGTAATATCATGAATTTTTTTGTATTACTTTGACTTTTCTTTGGATTATTACACCTTTATTCTGGTAGTATGACTTTATTCTTGTGTCATTACTCCTTTTTTCTCGCAATCTTCTGAGTTTTTCCACTTATTTCAACGTTATTAAGATATTATTCTCATTATTTCAACTTATGTTTTTATGACTAGAATGACTTTATTCTAGCACGGTGTTTTTCTTACAATATTATGACTTTTTTCATAATCTTTTTTTCTCTTAGCCTAGCTCTAATACTCAGTCTCATAATACCAACTTGAGTTTTTGCCTAAATATAAATAAATAATGTAAAAGTCCTTGACCTTCCTGTGATCTTAGAGATTTATCCGGTTATTTCTGCTGCGTATATTAAAGTTGAGTGATAAAGCTTATGTCATCCTGAACATGTAAAATGCATTTCATCCTCTGAAATAGGCCGCCATTAACTGGTATCACTCACTCTGCATTATCGCCACTTTAATTACATTCATGACAACACATCAGAGACTGAAGGTAAACGAAATGCACAAAGTCAACGCTAAAGCTAAAAAAATTTGATTTCCAGGTTTAAATAATTTTTTTATTGATTAACAGGCTTTGTGTTCTATTTCACAGTTGATTTAATGTCTCGGTTTCCCCACCATCCATCTTCCTCTGTCTCTCCCTGGCAATGTGCTGCAGTTCATTATTTCTGTCATTTCTTGGTAATTTGGAGTTGGCTGTTTAAAACTTAGAGCCTCTTATTAAGTTTTTGGCCACGGTGGATAAGAGGCAGGACTGTAAGAGCACAGAGATAAACTAATCATCTTAAAACCCTAATTATTAGTATCTTACTGTGACAGACTGTTTTTGCGAGCCAGCCAAATTGAGCCTCAAATGAGGAAAGGCATATCTGTGGAAGTGGTAATAATTTTAAGTCATCTCGATCTGGCTTGGTGTGGCAGAATTCATTAGTGGAGATTAGCGCTGTGTGTACAAAGTAAATGAGATATCTAATAGCAAACGTGGAGGTCTGGGGACTCTTAATTTCCTCGCCAGTATGAGGGATGATGTTAAGAGGTGATTTTATATATTTATATATATTTTTTAATGTGGTGGCTTGGGTTATGTGGATTTGTCTGCACTTAAACCAAGTAGTTAAACCAAACGGTGTTGCTAAACTGCTCACCTCTCACCTTCCTTTGAGTTTCTGCAACAAAAACGAAACCCGAATCAGATTAAAAGCCGCCATTTTTTCTGCCGGAAGTTAATTATGTGTGTAAGGAGAAGGTTGGGGGGGAAAATAATAAGATTACAAAGAATAATTTGCTGATATAATTACACCAAAATTGGGTACACACAATCGTAAAATACATGTATTGCTTGACCGGGGTTAGCTGGTGAAATAAATCCTCCTTCTATAGCCTTTGTTAATTTGTTTTTATCATCTCCAAGTGGTGTTTGTGCAGGCAGTTCAATTTGCATGTGTAATTCCACTGTGCAAATTGACAACAAGTAGATAATTCGAGGAAATGGGCTGGTTGCAGGCCCCTGCTATCTTCCAGAGCCTATTCATTTTGAGGAACCACTGAGGCATGAAACTCATACATCAACTATTTCCTGACAACGCTTTGGCTTATTGTCCCCTAAAATGTCATTACAGCCATTATTTATGAAGCTAATTCATTTATTAAACCATATTTACTCTGACAGAATTTGTTACATTCTATCCATGTTGTGAGCGTTTGAACATTTTCTCTCAGTGTGGGAATCTGCACAGCTCACAAAGTCTCAAATTAAAGGATTGTGTCGCCTGAAATAGTTGGAATATTGTAGAAAACTCTAAAGCTTAAAATAAATTCATCCTTTATTGCAGCAACGTAATGTCCATGTGAAAACTTAAGAAAAGTCCAGCCTTTAACTTCAGCACTTTTATTTAATGGAGGAAAATCTGACTTTAGAAGTAATTATTCTTACAAAATTGTCACTCTGTTGATTTTGTACCATAAGACCATTGCAGATAGTCTGATCTAAAAAAAACACAAGGAGTGAATTTGATAGAACAAACTGAAAAATTATCTAGAACATTTCTAGAAGTTCCTGAGTTTTAAGTTTAAAATATACGACACAAATACAGAAATTTTCTACAAAAGTCAAAAACTTCAGAATCTGAAAAGTTTTTTTTTTGAATTGCTACAAAAGCTCTGATTTTTTTTAAATTTTTTTAGTTGAATCTCAAAAATCTTCTAGGAATTTTTGAGCATAAAAAGTTTCAATTTTGCCAGAAAAAAAATCTGAAATTTTCAATAAAAAAGTTTAATATTTCTTCATTTGGAAAGTTAAACATTTTCTAGAAAAAACTGAAAACTTTTCTGGAGGAAACATGAAAACTTCTGCACTTGAAAAGTTTGAGAATTTGCTGCAAAAATCTCAGAAATTTTGTAGAATTTTTTTTAATTTCTGAGTTTGAAAACTTAAAAATGAGTAGAAAAAAATGAACACATAGATTTTTGATTTTTTTTCTAGCAAATTTTTGACTTTTGAAACTCATAAATTTAAGTTTTTTCTCAATAATATCTGAGATTAATCTAAAGATTTCTGGATTTTGTCAAACAAATGTTTGACTTTTCAAACTCAGAAATTTCAAATTTTTTCTTGAATACATCTCAGATTATCCCCCAATTTTTCTGTTTTCTTTTGCAATTTCAACTTTTCTAGTTCAGAAAACTCCTTGTTTTTTTCTAGAATGTTTCTGAGATTCTAGAAATATCAGAAACAGAGATTCCGAGATTTCTTTGTAAATTTTATTTGGCAGAATTTTACTCCTTTTTTTTCTATCTACACTGGTCATAATACACCGTCATAGATCGGTAACCAGGATGAATCTTTACTTTGCTTCCACACTGCAAACTGGAATTGCAAGCAGCACTTCAGTCAAAGTTTTGAAATCAGGGAACATTTTTCCAGTTGGACTGATCATAGTTTCCTACCTTGCTTATTGTTTGACCCTTTGTGAAATTGGGCAGATGTTGCTCCTCTAGAACTTCCTTAGGGTTCAGACCATTCTCCTCTTTGACTGGCAGATTTTACAAAATGGAAGGAAAGTAAAAACTGGACAAGGATATTTTATTTTGTTTTTTTAACACACAGTGACAGATTTCATGACTGGTGAGGCACCATCCTCCTACCACTTCCTGTTGTCTCATTTGTCATTTCAACCAGTAACATCCGGTTGTTGACTTGTGTGATGCCAAAAATGTGTTTCTGTTGCAGTTTTGTAAAATACATACAAATTGGTGCGTCTCCATTCAGCACATTTTTTTCGTAATTCCAACTTACCCAATTTTAAGGTCAAAGGAAGAGCAGCTGGTGAAACCGGATATTAGGTTTATACACATGTTGCATTGTGAGGTCAAGCGTACGTAAGATCCCAATCCCAACAGAATCAGTCGGGCGCTTGCGTTAGCAGAAGAAAAAAGCCTGTAGTTTTGTAATAAACGCTGCGTTTCCCCCGCTGCTACCTAAACGAGCATTAGTCAGTTTCAGCGCGTCTCAGGCCGACGGCGGAGACTTTCTGCATCGAGCCTCCTGGCCTGTTGCTGCTGACTTGTGGATCTGTCAGTTTAGTGCAGCACACTTCATGACACTGTGGATAATTTTCAATTGTGAGCAGTGAAGGAACACATGGTAAACCGGGAAGTGTGTGTGTGTGTGTGTGGGTGCATGTGTGCGTGTGAGAGAGGGTCATAAATTTTAATGTTACATATTCTCTCTGGATAAATCCGTCACACCATTCTCTTGCATCTCTTTCTCTGGACTTACCTGTCACCTAAAAGCACTTATCACAGCAGTGGCGACGAGTTGTGTTTGAACTGTTTTACAATATTGATTCAGAGGCATGACATTTTAATTAATACTGGGTGTTAGCTGTCACATAGGCATCCGTAGAGGGCGACAGGCGAGGTGGGGGCGCCGCAGATAAGACTGAAGCACTTACTGGGGAAGAGAGGGATCAGACAGTCATGGGGCGAATTTAAGGTGGCAAAAACAGAAGTATCAGCGCGTACTGTGGTCCTGTCAAAGCCCATTCTGCGGCCTATAACACAAATCAGCGAGACGCGGCGTGTCCTGCGTGTTTTCCACAAGATCCAAAACCGGAGAGAGGCAGAGAGGGAGCGCAGGGCGACCAGGGGGAAATTAGGTAACTTTTTAGCACTCCATTGAACAGCAATAAGCTTCTAAGGATTAGCAAGCATAAACACATTAAACTGATGAGATTCATCAGCACTCTAGTGTCAAATCTATTGAGCCCACAGGCGGAGCTCAGCTGCTGCGAGCTGCACACTGCAAAAACACAAAGTATTTCTGGTCTATACTCCAAATATCTTATTACGCTTTAAAAACTAACTTTTCAGCAAAACATAGAAGCTTATTTCAAGTAAATAATTCCTCAAAAATGATGAAATAGTTCTAGTTCCACTTAAAGGAAAAATGTCAATATAAGTGAAATAATCTACTAGAACATCAATTACTGACTTAAAACAAGCTCCCATCTCACTGAAAGTTACTTATCAGTTAGTTTTGTCTCATTTGCAGTGTATGAGGAGATTTTAGAAACTAGACTAAAATTACATGGTAAGATTTTGTGTTTTTGCAGTGCAGACAAGGAAACTAGCACTTTCATTTTATCCAAATTGTATTCTAGATTTTAACAAAATAATTCACAAAAACTCCTGACTGTCAGACGTTTGTTGATATAACAATTTTAAACATTAAAAGTATCGCTGTCAGTATCAGTATCGGTGATACCGATACTGACACATCTCCAGGAGAAACCCTGAAAATGTGTTTCAGGTAGCAGAAGTTTAAATTTCAGATGGTTTTATCTCAGTAAGCTGGTCGCACTTTAAAACATCTGTTTGCTAACATGTTGTTTTTAGTGTTTGAATGCATAAAAGGAAAATGAAAAGCAAATTTTATTAGATTGTTTCAACTGAAATGGGAAGCAGCAGCAGAGTTTCAGGGATAATATTTCACATATTGACATCAGTGATTCAACTTATTATACCAAAAACATACAAATTATCCTGTATTATTTCCTATATTTATCACTGTAGCTTTTTTCCAAACAATAAATGTCTAAATAAGTGTAAATAATGGTTATAAATGTCCATTATGCTTAAATGTAGCTTAATTTACAGTTAGTTCACCATATTTGGCAAAGCTGCAGGATCTTCAACCCGATAAAACGAAACATTTAAGTTTAAATATTTCTTCTCAAAGGTAAGATTTGCCTTAATTTGATCATTTATCTGTTGCCTGTTTCCTTTCCATCGAAGCCTCTTGCCTTTCACTGGAGGCGACCAGATCGGCATGAAATTATCCCAGTTTGAAACTACGGTCCAATCAGATCTCAGAGTCCGACCCCCCGGATGAAACAGACTACATGTTCATGGCTTGTCCTGCATTACACCAGTGTCCGCCGAACACTTCTTGGTTTTTCATTCTCATGCAGTTTGTAGCATGAAAGTGAAACATGGAACATTAAATATGAAGTGACACCAAACAGATGCAACTGAAACTGCAAACAAACCAGGTTTGGTTTTGAGAAAACAATGGAAATGTTGAAGCCAAAAACCAAACATTTCTTTGTGATCAGGGTTGAAATAACTTTGGGTTTTTCATGGTAGTTTAGTTTTATTTCGTTCTGATCTAATTCAGTTAGATTTTTCAAGGTATTATGTTTAGTTTTTATTAGCTATAGTAAGAGTTGGTAAGTATTATAATTATCTACATATCGATTGGTTAGTGAATACCAATTAGAAGCTCTCTGTGACGGCTGGGCAATTAATACATTTTATTGATTACTAAATTAATTTTTTTTGAAGGCTTAATTTTTGGAAACTGTCCTATTTTACCATGTCAGCACGCCCAAGGCCTCCATCTTGTTTGACGAGCCTGTTTTACAGCGTCTGTTTATTTGGACTTTCAATTCTATGAAGGAATATTAGGGCGAGGTTATGAAAACCAAAATAAAGTCAAAATATCACAAGAATACAACTATAATATAAAGCAAATACCAGAATAAAGTTGCAATATTAGGAGAATGAAGTAATAATTTTATGCAAACTCCATGGGGAATTCACACCAGCCATGTTTAATCCGGTTTAATAAAACTCCAGTCCGACTGTCTGGAAAGTTTGATTCACTTGGGAAGATGAGAATGTGTAATCGACCAGATACAAACCTCAGTCTGGGTTTGGTGGAAGTGAACTCTGGTGCGGTTTGAACATATATGTGAATGCCAAGCGAACTGGAAACTGCTCCAAAAGCAGGAAGTGGACAACAATGCAGGGCATTCTGGGTAAATGTAACCAAAACAAACATGAGAGTTTAGCACTAAAGGGAGAAATGGCTTATGGAATTTTACCAAAGACAAATAACTGTTAAACTTGCTAATAAAAAAAATCAATACTTTGGTTTCTTTCACTTATTAATACAACCAAAACAAAACCGCTAGTGCTAACGCTAGCAGTAGAAATGACTCATGGTTTTAAGACCGCATTTGAAATCCTTCAAGCGGTAAAATCTGTCACCTCTCCATTTCTGTTTACCTTCCATGAAGAAGGAAGTTGAGCTTCGTGTCTTCTTCAGAGGTTCTCCTGTTTCCTTCAGTGGTTCTTGGTGCAGCGCCCCCACAGGCGAGAAGGGGAACCATAGCAGCTGAAATTGTAACAAATGTTATCTTTGTCCCTAATTGAACCAAATCTACTGGACTATTAGATGTGAAAACACCCTGAAACACAAAAACAGGCGTTTTAAGCATACCAGAGTTCGATGGCGCGATCTCACCTCCAGTCAAACCAACTGGAGTTCGATTATAGTGGACCAAACATGGCTGCTGTGAATTCACCTCTTATTTTACTGTGTAATTGCAGCATACCTCAATAAACTCTGTGCTCTTCCTCTGCTAATTAGACTCATCCAGTAAGTTCACAGGTATAAGCTCTCCATCCTGACACCTTGGTGAAAGAAGGAGGGAATGAAGCCCACATATTGTGGAAATCATCTTCCCCTCAGAGGCAGAGACGGGTGGGGGGAGAAAGTCGGCTGTGCGATGCCTTCCCTTCCTCATTACACTGCTGTCATTTACTCTTCATCCCCCGTACTCTTTAGTGGCATTAAGACGGGATGTAAATTTGACAGTTAACGCTGTTAGAAAATGGCTAGTTCAAGAAGGGCAGGAATTAGAGATGGGCATTAGGCGCTGATAAGCTCCTTTCCTCTGCTGCGGCGGCTGCTTAACATTCATGGGAAAGTCATCATCAAACAACGTTATCACAGCTCTGTTGACGGCTGAGGAACATCATCACTATGATAATTTTTTTTATAGCTGTGAGCCAAAAAAGCACTCTTTTATTTCAGCGGTTTGTTAATGAGATAGGAGCTTGTTGGTATGGGCGAATGCAAACTTGCCACTCTCCAGCATTTGTTTGAGCGCCGCAGCCGTCCCCCGCCGCCGCCGTCCTCCATGATGGCTCCCAGCTACCCTCCACACTGTTTAATGTTGCAGGAGGTGTTTAAACGCACTCCTCCCGAAGTGCAGTGTGTACACTGCTGAACGAGGGCCTTTATGTGCAGCTCTGCAGATCAGTCGCTCAAAGAGGAAAACACGCTTATATCAACAAACGCTGCCTGCTGAGGGCTGGCGGCGGCGGCGGCGGCGGCGGCACCTGCCACTCACCTGGCTTCAACCGCATCCAGACAATTAGAACTACAGATGGACCGATCTAATATTAATGTCTGTATCGTTCTAGATTATGTATTGCTGGCAATGTTCCCAATCTATAAAATCAAATCTACTCAGTTTAACACCTCAAAGTGACTCAAATCTGCTTTTTCACCTTAATGTGTCTCATTTTTCTCATGACAGTCTGAGCAACACAGATCAGATTTTTTTCAATTCAACCCAAGTTCTACATCTGATCTTTTGAAATGGACACCGCAAAAACAAAAAATCTTACCAAGTATTTTTAGTCTAAATTTTAGAGAAAATGTTCACTTGAAATAAGACAAACTAATTGAAAAGTAACTTTTCAGCAAGAACTGGAGGCTTGTTTTAATTTGTTAATATTGATGAAAAACCACTTGTTCCATTGTCAGAAAATTAAATTAGAACATGGTAAAAATATTTGTTGCAACTGAAATAATCTGACAATGAAACTAGAACTTTCTCAACAATATTAAGGAACTGTCTACTGAAAACAAGGCTGAAAAGTTATTGGTAATTTAAATTTGTCTATCAAGTGTACTGAGATATTTGCACTAAAATTAAACAAAAATACTCTTTTGTGTTTTTGCAGTGTGACCTTGTTGCAGTTTATTTTTGTCAGTTTCAGTTTCTTCATTAATTGTAATTAATCTCCTAATTACACTGATTGTTTCCATCATAGTTGTTTTTAAGAATATATCAGCACCAACATCGGTATCAGTTCGATGTGAACAACTGATATTTATTTTTTATTTGTTTGTTTGTTTTTTTGTTGAAAAGATACTGAAATATATGTAATACTGGTAAATATCGGTTATCAGTCATGACACTGTTATTTATATCAGATATCGGTATCGGCCCAAATTTTCATTTCAATTGTTTTTACATGTTTGCCCAAACTTTGTGAAGCTGTTGGTCTAATTAAAGTTGCTCTACTGATGCAGAGTTACAATAAATTTAACTTATCTGCTTAAAATTGAAACGTTTTAAATTAATTAAGATGTTTTTCTGTATCGTATCGATATCGGCCAATGCTAAACCTCAGATATCGGTATCGGAAGTTAAAAAAGTTAATCTGTGCATTCCTATCTTGAATCATAATAAGAGGAACATTGACCAACATGTCTGATCCGTATCAATGATTTTGATCACTAACTGTTGATTCTATGATGAGTTTGTGACAATTTTTATGTTTTTATGATGTAAAACACTTTGAACTGATAAAATTAACAAATTAACAAAAAAAAGGAGAAAAATTTTGTTAATTGAAACAACAGTAAATAACAGGGGGAAACTATAAACTAACTGGAACCATATATGTAAAACTAAAACATACTAAAATTATAGAAATAATGTCCTTTGTTTTTGTGTTTATGCATCTATTTATTAGCCTTTGGAACTGATGTGAAATTTAAAAAAAATATCCAGATTTTTCGAAAATTAAATCTTCAAACCAAAGATTCGATAAACTGATTTATCGGCCAGACTGAATGTTTATTCACAATCCTAGTCTGAGTTTTGGTCCAACCATAAAACCACATTTCATGACGGGTTCTGCGTCTTTTATGCAAATGTAAGGCAACCTGACCCCAGGTCAGGTCATGACCTTAATTAAGGTCGAATGTCTGCACACACTCACAAACTCTTTGGACACATTTATAGTCCAAAAAATTTGCCGAAAACACTTCTAGTAAAGTCCCAAACGTCACTGCGCTTCGTTTTCTTGCTGTCTCACCGCGCCTCTCACTCCACCGGTTCATCGACAGAAACTGTTTTCATTGGTCGTTTTAGAAATGTGGTGCATCCGAGGGTCGAGCACCACCTGGTCACAAAACGTTTGCTGAACGAGCAGCAAATGCAAAAAAAATGTGCACCACATTATGGCGAAAATGATTGATCATAAATCTGGGTTTATTGGAAGTAAATAAAAAACAAAACCAATATTAAAATGCAACTTTTATAAAGTCTGAAGTCGGTGGTCTCCAACCGAATACTCAAGTTTGCTGCCACTTCTGTTACAGTAGCCTGTGAATGCGTGACGTCATGAGCGGGCATCGACTTTAGAAACTTCCTGCAGACTTTATTTCATTTAAAGCAGCAGGATCAGCTTTTTTCTGAGTAAACTGGCACAAACAGTAACAACAAATATGGGCTATTAAAGACGGAGGGATAGCTAAACTGATTTTCTCAGTATTCAGTCAGTTAGCTCTGCTGGATTCACACGTTCGCCTGCTGCCAATAAGCTGCTTTTCCCCTGGAGATCGGAGACAAACTGGACTGCAGATATCAAAGTCTGATTTTGGCTTTGCTGCCGTTGGGTTTTGAGAGATTCGAGTCTTTAAAAATCCTCATCAACAGGGGAAAACCAATCATATCTAATGACTTCTAGAACTTTTCGTTGGTACAGTTTGTGAACAAAAGCAAATTCAGTCGGATGTTTGGTATAGATGTGGAAAAAACCTTCAAATACACTGAAAAAAAAGAACAGGTGATCCAACTTAAAGATATTGCGTTAATTGGTCACAATAATCAAATTAAATGAATCCAAGTAAAGTTTGGAAAGAACTGCAATATGTTTCTTTACTACATTTGCACTGGAAACGCAGACGGTGTCTGGCACCAAGATCCAGTAAAACCAACAGAGCTGCGTCAATTTAAAGCACAGTTAAACATTTAGCAACAAAATGGATGGTTTACAGTGAAATATTCTACAACTTTGACTCAGACTGTCATGTTTTAAAGTTATTGGGACTGAAATAAAAAAATCTGACTAAAAATAACACAAACTAAATAAAAAGTAACTTTTTAGCCAGAATTAGAGGCTAATTAATTAAATATTTCCTTAACATTTATTTGTTTCATTGGCAGATAAATTAACTTATGTAAAAAAATGACTTGTTAAGTGAAACAATCTGCCAATAAAACAGAAACTTTTTCATCAATATTAAGGAATTATTTGCCTAAAAGAAACCTCTATATGTTGCTGCAAAGTTACTTTTTAATTTGTTTCTCTTATATCAATCGTACTAAGATATTTACACTGGAAATTAAACCAAAAACACTTTGTGTGTTTGCAGTGTGATTACAGAAAGTTTCAGAGGAGGACATTGCTGCCACGTTCCTCCGCCTGGTTTTCAGATGCTGTTGCGTTGAAAAGCTCAGACTCAGCGTAGATTACGGCTCTTTGCAGCAGCAGGTCTCATCATTTAGCTAGAACTAAAACACCCTGACAGAGTGACACATCACAGCTCTGAAGCCGAGCCACCGTCTGAGGCACAAACTCACATCCACCACACGTTTCTGCACCTGGCAGACCACGATGAGGCGGTTTATTAGCTTAAAATACGGCGACACTTCCGAAACGTTTAGAAAACTCTTAATGTGGATACAGAGATTGGTGTTCAGGTGGGACATTTTACCACAATAATTTATTTTTTATTAATAATATGTTCAAATCTGGGCCTTGGCTGTTTATTCCTCCCTCACTCAAAAAAATGGCCGCTGGATTCATTGATTATTCTGAATTATTTGGCAATAGTGTATGTAGTTAAGCTAAGAGTTATTACAGCTGCAAACTCGTAATCAGAACTGAAATCTGGGGGTATGTTTGGACCCGAACCTTCAGAATCACATAAAGACGGTTACAAAGTCGGCCTTCTGACACCTGAAGAACATCCCCGGGATTAAAGGTCTAAACTCATCCACACGTTTATCCTTAGTCGCACTGAAAACAGCGTCTTCTCAGGTCTGCCCAGAAAAAGGAATCGGTTAGCTTCCAGATCCAGCTCCTCTAATCTGGAACAAACTTCCAGAAAACTGCAAAACTGCTGAAACACTGATGCTGCGTTTCAGTTGTTGTCCACTTTCCCAGTCGGAAAAATCACCTGGAACGCCCTCCGTAGCTGGATTTCTGTTTATGAATGGTGCGCTACAAACTTGTCTGAGGTTCTGTAAAGTTTTAGTGATACAATAAAAGAGTTAATTTTATTAAATCTAATTAACTTAATCTTTTTCTACAGTGCACATGTGATATGTGGACAAAGAAATCATACTTATATCCAATTTTATAGGAATGCGAGTACAATTTAGTCCATGTCAATCCAATTAACTTTAATAGAAGCCACTCAGATGAAGTTAGAAATCGTAAAAATATGTGGATCCGGTCGAATGAAGCGATTTGTAAACATTGTCTGAGGAAGAACAGAGTATTGATATTTGGCTTTGCATCTATTTGAATGTGAAGTAAAATGTGTTGCTCCTTTTGAACACATTAAAATGTGATTAAACGAGTGTTATTGTCGAACTGCTCTGTTCTACGTCAGGAAAAGTAAAATATATTATGATTTTATTTAGAAATCGTAACCAGGCTGCAGCCTTTTTCTCCGTTTATGATAATGAAATGTAATTCCACCCGTCACTGACACCCAGCACTTTTTATACCCACTAAATTATTCCTCTTTTTACCCTTACTTTCCATATTTTGAAGCCATTACTTAATCACATTGTCCAAATCCCCATTCCCTCTCATCAATCCCACACTGAGCTTTATTTGTGATCCTCTCTGTCTTTTTTGCCCTCACTCCATTTCTCTCATTCAGTTTTGCTCTGCATTGATGTTTATTTATTCTGAGGATGATGGATTACTTCTACTGAAATAGCTGTTACTGACATTTTAGGCCATCTTCTAAATCCATTAGGAGGAACGTACAAATAACCCTTCGCCTCTCTGCCAGCCTTTTCGCTTCAGTCTTTCTCGTCTTCTTCTTTTGCGACTTTTATTTGTTGACAACGTAGTTTATTTTATTATTAACTCTTCATTTAACCAGGAAAGACTTTTAAGATTCAGAAGAGTGCACTAAAGCACAACAAACACGAAGGTTGGGGCAACTAATGAATTAAAAACATCTACGTCTTCGCGTATTTGCTAATTCTGAAGTTTATGTTATTTTCTCAAAATTTTTATAAACCTTTAAAAACATCTCGATTTAGGATTAGATAGAAAAAAACAACAATCCATCAATCACCAAAACCAGATAGAAGCTTCAAAAACTTAAATTTAGTTCAATTTATGTTTTTGAAAACATGTTTCTATTGGCTACACTGTAAAAACTGACAGCTTACTCGGGTTAAATGCTCTCAATTTATCTCCATTGTTATCATGTTGTTGTTTTTAAACGCAGAGTGTAAGTTTATGTGTTTTCCAATACTTTAAGTGTAATTGAAATAATAGACAAATTCGGGAAAGTTCCACCAAAGTGGGCGGAGCCAGGAGGCGCTGAGGGGCGTGGCCTAATGGGTGGAGAAGGTTAAGCAACGAGATGAAGCACAACTTTTTTATACATTTATGGACTTTCAGACCCTCTAGTGACTATTTTGTGAAAAAAGAAAAGCGATTAGCAACAATTTTTTCTGGAGACATTTATGGCGACAATACTTGAATCACCGATTTCTCTGCAGAAACCGAGTGAGAAACCGAACCAGTGTGATGTAGACGTCAACCAAACTGTACTGCTGTAAGCAACAGGAAAATTAAACTGCGGTAATTCAACCCAAAGGGGGCAGCACTGAGCTCAGAAACATAAAGATAGCATCCTTAAAATTTAATTTATCTTCAAAAAAAGTTAATTTGGGGTTTAGTTTTTCTTTCACCTTCAGTTTAAATTGTGTTGTTGGGGTCAGCATTGATCTATCTCATGTTAGTGCCTCACAACAGAGTACCTTACGTCATCAAATACAAAAAAAAAGAAAAGGAAAGAAGATTAGTGTTCTCTTTCGAGGCAGATTGTTGGTTTTTAGAGTGAATAACAGCAGTCCTAGAACTGATCCCTGGGGAACGCCTTTGGATTCATAAAGGAAGCTAGAAAAGTTACTTTCAGCTGTTTTATACATCAGGATAATTTTCTAATCATATATTCCTTCAGTTGTTCACTCACTAATGGATCTAAAGATTTTAACAAGAACTATTTTGATGAACATTTGCAGATTTTCTGATGTGGAAAGTGTCGCTGCGTCGGCCGTTTTGTCCTAAAAAACATTTCCAATTCATTCCAGCTGTTCAGCGCAGACTCTAATGCCAAACACTGAAAGGTTTTATGAGTGCAAACTGCTGCATTTGTCATAATTTGTAATTTATTAATTTGCAATTAGCAGGTTTAATGAAAGCGATACGGCGGTATTAGTTTTTAGCTGCACAGGTTCAGCAGAAACAAATCTGCTCATTCGGCTCCATAAACGTGGCCACATGAAAGAAATAAAGTGGAGAAGCAAAGCGCATTGAAGCTAACGAAGTGCATTACACACTTATTAAAGTCATTTTCACTTTGCCTTCCAGACCTGGCCAAAAACACTTTCAAATTCTCATTGTACTCGGAGGTAGAGCAATTTTTGCCCCCCATCCCCTCCGTCTTCCTCTTGTTAACTTTGAAGTAAGCTCAAAAACGTAAAGGTAGACAGGGGTGGCATCAAATAATCAGCAACTTCAAAAAGCATGCTGCCACTTAGCACTCCTAAAGCTAATGTCCCCGAGACATTCAGGATGGAAATTATTCAAACTCATTTAGTGGCTGCAAATTGGTCGGAGTTCAATCAGAAAACAGACTGACACCGAACAAGAAGTGCAGCCTAATTATACTTGTTTGTCAAATGAAAATTTCATTTGGGCCGAAATGAAACCTTCCAGCAACTTCTTTTAAGGTGAGCTGCTAGTTGTATTATCAGCTAAATGCAGTAAAATCCATAATCATGTGATGATAATGAAAATGGAGCCAATGTTAACATTCAGGCTTCCAACGCCTCGGGCGTTTGGAGATAAAAATTAAGTACCATAGTCCTCTGCCAGGCACGCTGACACTTGGGCTGGTCTTTAGCCTCTTAGATGCGTTTTTGCATTTTAAAAACTTTATCAAAGCACTGTTGCAATGTGGAAAATGTCAACGTGAAATGCACTGAAGGCAAATTGGAATTTCATTAATGGTAAAATTATTGCTTTTGACTGATGTATTACTATGGTTGTTAAAAGCCGGGGAGTGGAACGCCCGTCTGTCTGGTTGGCAGGCGTCGCCTCTTCTTGGCCCGCGCCATTCGCTGAAAGTTAAGAGATCTCCACTTCCCGGATGGCAAATTGAAACAAGAAGTTGCTCAAGTTGCACAACGTTTTGTTGATTACGATACGAAGCGGAAGAGATTTTTCTCTCTTGTTTGTCCTAATTGTGTCAGAAATACTGGAAAAGCTCATAATATGTATCAGTTTATTTTAAATCATTTAATTAAGTCATCTGGGAGCTCTATCACAGGTAAATCAGACTGAGCAGAAGAAAAGAAATCAGTTCTCATGTTTTAATTCAATAGAGGCGAAACAGGAAAACTGTCAGTTCTAATAGAAAAAGTAATAAATTACAAAATTAATCACTTTAATCTGACTGAATAATGAAAAACAATGTATTTTTTTACATTTCAACTACTTGTGTAAAAAAAAAAAGCTACCTGTGATTCTTGAGTTTATAAAATTATGGGATTTTGCACAAGAATTGGCATTTTATTATTATTTTTCTTATTTATTTTCACACTTGAATCCTTTATGTGTTTAAATCTTATTCTTTTTTATAAATCAAATCAGTTTACAGTTTTGTGCTGAACACAAAAACAGCAAATAATGGTAATTTTAACATAAAGGAGAATAAAAACAGCATAAGGCAAAAAAAAAAAAATCCCATAAAACAAATGTCTGTGTTTTAGGAATTGATTAAGAAACATCAAAAGTTTGTCATTTTAATTAAAATTTCATCATTTTAAACAAAATAAAATGTTGAAACAGTGTAGTTTTAAATATTTGTTGAGGTTGAGACAGCTCTTCCTATTTTTCAGCATGAATCTGATCAAATATATTAAAAATATCTTGGTTTGTATTCACCGAATTTGCAGAAACATATCGATTTTAAATATATTTGTCATGTAAAAGTAGAAAAAGGAAAGATAAAGTAATTTATTTGACCTCAGCCTATTAAACAGTGGTAAGTGGAAACAGCCCACAGCACCACCTTTCATGATAGCATCTCCGTACCATCAGTCACAAATTACACTGCAACCTTGTTCCAACCGAGCTTTCAGGAATTTAAAAGATTTTCCCTCCACACAATGTTGTCTCGCCTTTCATCTAGTCTAATGACAGTATTAATTGGATTTGTAATGATGTTTTAGGCAAACTTATTTCAGCAGGCATCTTCCGGCCGCCGTGATAACGGCAGGATTAGTAGGAGAACTCTGCCCTCTTGTGTCTGACTGAGGAACTGCAGGCGTTTTCTGTTTGCTAAACTTTTGCTGTTTTTCTTTTTCTATTGCAAAAAATCAGATTTAAAAGAACATGCAGAAACACCTCACTTATCTCTAGTCACTATAAAATCAGTTTCTCAATGACTTTTGTCTCTTAATCAATTTTCTGATGATTAATCAATTAATTGCATAAAAACATTTCGATTTTCTATAATTTAATTTGACCAGTAAGCCGTTTTTATACATTAGAAATACATTAAAATATACACCAAAAAAACCCTCCCAAATAATTCACTTTTAAATAAGAAAGTAAACATTTTATTCCCTAAAATGCAACAGCAGCGTTCCTTTAGTGAACGCTTCATCATTTGTAGCAGCTTAATTATTGCTCTGAGTGTATTCTTTCAGCAAATTATGGTTTTTTGAGTTTATATAGTCCAGTTAACGATTAATCAAAATCGATTAATCGCGATCAATCTGATTAATCGTTTCAACTGTAGTCTCGTTAACCCCTGTCTCGCTCGGTCACAGATGAGGAAACATAAAATTTTCACATTTCTGTCACATTACTGCAGTCGGGTGACCTAATTAAAAATAAAAGTAGTTTTACTTTGATACATTAATAAAATAGTAATTGTTCAAACAATAAGAGTAAAAAAGTACTTAATAAAATGACTGTAGCTGATCATCTGATTAAAACATTTAAGTTGAAATCTTTGTGTAAATTGTATGATTGTAAAGAATACAATTTAAAAAGTAACTTATAATCAACATCTAAACAAAACAGAAAATTTAGGGATAGAAACACACATTTCCAAACCTAAACTTGTTCAAAACTTCAAGATTTTGATTCTTATATTCGGTCATTTCTGTTAGAAATGTGCAAAATACAATATATAAACTTTTCAATGTATAAACACTCAACCTCCAAAGACTCACCAGATTATTAAAACATTTTTTATTTTTGAAACTCAGAAAATTTTAAACTTTACAAGGTCAGAAAATATATATATATATTTTTTTTTTCAAGAAGACATTTTACTTTCAGAGTTCAAAGATTTTCACATTTTTACCAGGAAATTTCTGAGTTTTTTTTTTTTTTTTACATATTTTCAACTTTTCAAACTTAGAAATTTCTGTGTTTAACTGAGATTCATCTCAAAAGTTATTTTCTGGCGAATTTTAGAGGTTTGAAGCTCAGAAATTTCCATGATTTTTTCTGAAAATCTTCTGAGATTTATCACAAAAATCCTGACTTTCCTCTTTTTCAAATATTACATTTTTTCGAGCTCAGAAATTTATTTATTTATTAAATATGAACTTAATCTTGAAATTTCTGAGTTCTTCCTGGCAGATTTTTGACTTTTAGAACTCCAAAATTTTCATGTTTTTCTGAAAAATTTCAATCTATAAAATTCTGGGTTTTCTTTTTTGCAAATTTTCGACTGTTGGAGCTTTTCAAGTTTTTCTTCAATATGTCTGAACTTTTCCTTCCCCGAAATTTCAACTTTTGGAGATCAGAAATGTCCAAGTTTTTAAATTAATATCAAGCTTTAGGTCCATTTATTTTTCCTCTTCATCTTCCCTGTAACTTTTGGAGGGCCTCCTAACAACAAACAAACTTTAAAATCAGCCTGTTCAGAGAACATGTAATCATCAGCTGTACTTTCCAGTTGTTGCTCCTTTAGATTTGCGCTGAAGCTCATCAGGAGACTCATAAAGAGGCGACGGCATTCACCAGGCGTCGCTTTTCCTATTATTCATCGTGTGTTCATCTCTGTCAGCCTGATGAATTCAAATGAAGCAGCAATCTGTCACATTTACTCCACAATGAGGGCAGCCGGCAAACTTTCTCTGCAAAAATGAAACTATTATCTCCCACTAGACACGCACGGGGCTCATTATAAATAAATAAAGTCACAGTTATCTGCTGGCCGGGTGATTACTGCAGTCCAAATTGACTGTCTTATCGTGCTGAAGTGGCGCCTGCAGATGAAGGCGCCGCCATCTTTAAACCGTCGTTAATGATGGCCGCTCGATAAATTGCGCCACAACAGTTTTGATCAGCGAAGCATGCGTTGCCTATTTAGATGTGCAGGATAAAACTTGAGTGGTGTTCCACAAATTATCGTCATTATTTGGTAACGTAAATAATCAAATATGAAGGTAATAAATCTGGTAATAAATTAAGACAAAGCTTTCCCTACTTCTGTTATAAAAGTCTATAAATTGTATTTGGTTTCCTGTCCTTCGTCAGCTGTATGTGGGAAATATCAAAGCTGTTTCCCTCTTTACTAGTCAAAGCAATGCTTGTTTAATGGTAATTGGAATCTTATCCTGCTGTTTGCTCATCATTTCCTGCACCTAGTTATTCCACGCCTAAACTCCATTTAAGTTTTTAATAACATTTTAGAATAGTTCCTGTTGGGGTAAACAGAATCTGATTATCCTGATGGATTGAAAATGTATGTCCGACAGTGGTTTATTTGATTTATTTATTCGGGGGACTTCAAATGGAGGCGGCTTAAACGTAGGCAAACAAACACTTCCCATATGTTTTCCACCACAACACAAAAACCCAAATACTGATTTGTTTTATTTCCTTTGCTTCTCTTTTCAGCATCCAGACTTGGTTTGTTTTTGTTTTTTAAAAAGAGGTTTTTTGGTCAACACACCTACATTTACAGCCAGTCATTGAAACCGATAGTTTATTCCTTTAATTTCCTTTCCTTTAATAACTGAGAAACGTGTTAAATTATAAAATAATATTCCCCCAGGCTTTTTATCACCCAAAACACCGAAAAATACTGAAAGTATGAAGCATAATACGATCACACATTGTTTTTAAAGTAAGTATTTAAGGATTAGTATATTTTTGTGCAATTATTGGGTTCTGTTGGGCCCGACAGATTATTCTACGTACAGTGGTGAGAAAAAGCTTTTGCCCCATTCTTGATGTCTAATTTTTGTCACATTTTCAGAACATCAAACCAATTTAAATGTTTGTCAAAGACAAAACGCAGCTTTTATAAAGAATGTTTTTGTTCAAACTGACAGAATATCTGAAAAGCGCGATCTCCTCCACCTCTTCCTTATTATTGTCTGAAGAAATGCACCACAATCAGAGCGCGGAGGAGGGTCTTAACGCTGTCAATCAACATCATCTAGTTGCTGCTAAATGTTCTGATAAACAACTTACAGTTACAGCAAAACCGTTTATCAAAGGCTATGCTAGCAAGCTTTAGCATTCACGACTGTCTACGTTAGTTGTAGTATAGAGCAAGGCAGTGATTGGCAGCGCTAAGACCCTCCTCCTGTCTCTGATTGGCTGTTTCTAGTTTGCACTGGGAGAAGCCAGAGATATGTTTATACTTTCGCTGTGACATTAAGGCTCATCATAAGACATTGAGATTTTCTTTGACCTTAAAACTGGGCAAAGTGAAGTTACAAAAGTAAATTTGCTTTACAGAAACGTCCCGATTTTGACTCTAATAAACTGCAGTCGCACAGTAATACGTAGGAGTAAAGCTGTGTATCATCAGCATATGTATGTTAAGAGGCCTTAGAACTTGATGGACTCCCAACCACTGGTCCAGTCTATTAGCAAAAGCAGCACAAAAACGTTTGACACCAATTTTGTTTGGTTACAATAATGTGTGGCTGGTTGACCTTTTTGACCTTTAAACTTTCATTAATATATTCAAGCAAAAAAGCAGCAAAATTATTATTTTTTTGCTGCAGTGACCAGCACAAACGCAGCCGAGGTGATTGATACCAGTTTTGTCTGATTTGAAGAAGGTGGGGAGATGGTTGACCTTTCATGACCTCTTGATATATTGATATCTTTAAAACGATAGCGGCACAAAAGAACATTGTTGCTGCACAAACGTAGCACAAATATTTGACACCAACTTTGATTGTGTGTAAAGTGGGAGTGACCTTTGGACCTTTAAACTGTCATTAATATCTAAAGCAAAAGCAGCACAAAGAAATGATTTTGCTGCACAAACGTAGCAACGTTGATTGATACCAGTTTTGTCTGATTTGAAGAAGGTGGAGAGACGGTTGACCTTACATGACCTCTCGACCTATCTTTAACAAACTAAAATTTTTGCTGCACAAACATAGCACAAACATTTGACGCCAATTCTGTTAGAGTTGAAGGAAGTGGAGATTTTGATTGACCTTTCCTGACCTCTGGACATGTTTATTAATCTCTTAAAAATAATAGCGGCACAAACAAAAATTGGTGCTGCACAAATATTTGATAGTAGTTTTGTTAGAAGAAGGCGGAGGGGCCGACTCCTCTCAGGTTTGGGAGAGGGCTGGAGGAGATCGCTGGATCCATCTGAAAGCCGCAGACCCGTTCCCTCCCAGTCGGGCCCAAACCCGACGGGTCTGAAACCATCCTCTGATAGTTTTGGATTTCTTTCTCTCCATAAGCCTCTCATTGTGCTGCAGGGAGCTGCTTTGTACAAGCACTTGCCAGCTGCTTGCCAAATGAGGTTATAGTGTTTCCCTATCAACTGTAAATTTCAATAATTTGTTGGAGGGGCCTCTCACTGTCAGTTTTTATCATATTATCAATGACGACTCCATTTTCCTGTGCCGCTCCATCTCAAGCGCTGACCCCCGGCCCTATTACGGCCCTGTAATGAAGTGCAATGGAGTGGTAATTGGTCCACATTATACCAGATCAGGTAACAGTAGACTTATTTTCTTATCACAATGAGCCCCTGCTGGTGACTCTCAATGAGAAACCAAACACAGCGCCTTTCTTATGCAGGCTATCGTCCAAATAACATTTCAGCTCCAGAGGCTTTCCCCATTTTAGTTTTCCGTTTCAAGATTGCCCTCCGTGTCCTCGGACCGCGCTTTGTTTCCCACTTTTAAAGTCTCCCGAACGAGTGGCGCGGCGGGTCAGATATGAGGGTAGAGGTTTTCCAGCGAGGGGAAGCACAGTAAGCGAGACGGTAACTCGACCGCCATGCGGGGAATATTAGACGCCTCTTCCCTCCATCACCGCTTCCTCTTGATAACTTCACTTTGGATAATTTTTTTTTAATGTTTTTTTTTTTTACAGCGGCACATTTTTCAGAGTTTCCGAGGGTAAAACCGCATCCCTATCAATGCGTTTTCTTAAAAATTACCTTTTGCAGCCAGGAGGCTTGGAGATGCAGCTAAAATGAAATGCAGTTTGTAAAATTGGCACAAATCAATTTGCTCAAACCAGCTGCAGTAATTATGTCTCCGTCAGCTACAAAAGAGATTCTATAACTCTGGGTAACAATGAGATAATGTAAGGTGCAAAAACATTTCCGCTCCGAAATTAAATGAGCAAAATAAGATGTTATGTGGAGGAAATTACTGAGCTGTCCGAAGGCTGTGGGCCGAGCAGATTGAAATGAAAACGAATCGTTGGCTCAGTATGTGAGTCGTATGTATGATGGAGTATTATGAGATGCTAAGAAAACATGTTAAAAAATACAAGAACATAGTCGGAGTATTTAAACATTGTCATAAAATTGCAAGAATAAAGTCAAAATAATACAAGAAATTGTAATAATATGACAATAAAGTTATGATATTACAAGAAAAGTCAAAATAATACACGACATGCTGCAACAACAAGAGAATAAAGTCACAATATTTCAACAATGTCATAAAATTATGAGAATAAAACAAGATCAAAGGGATAAAATTACAAGAATTAAGTTAACTTTACAAGAATAAAGTAAAACAAATACGAGAACGAAGTCAAAATATTATCAGAAGTTGTAATAACATGGTTACTCATCTCAACATCATGTAATTACAAGAATCAAGTTAGCTTTACAAAAATCAAGTCAAAATATTACAAGGTGTTATACTAATATTAGAATAAAGCTATAATTTTATGAAAATAAAGTTGCAATATCATGGCCTTATTCTTGTGCTTTAATTATTTTCATTTTCATAGCGTGGCGCTAACTGTCGCTAACAGCTAACTGTCGCTAACAGCTAACTGTCGCTAGCAGCTAACTATTGCTAGCAGCTAACTGTCGCTAGCAGCTAACTGTCGCTAGCAGCTAACTGTCGCTAACAGCTAACTGTTGCTACCAGCTAAATGTCGTTATCAGCTAACTGTCGCTATCAGCTGTCGCTAACAGCTAACTGTCGCTAGCTGCTAACGACTGTTTTTAAGCAGTTAGCAGCTAACTGTCGCTAGCAGCTAACTGTCGCTAGCAGCTGTCGCTAGCAGCAGCTCTCCCAGTCTGGGCCTGACTCTGAGCAGCGGCCGGTCATTGGTTGGTGCAGAGCCTCCGGTCGAGTCGCTCCGTTCAAAACACACAGACGACTAAAGACACAGGATATTGGATAACAAAGTCAAATTATAGGGGCAAAAATATGCTCTTATTAAAGCCATGCAGCAGGGATTTGAAGTGAGCCACCTAATAGACAGCGGTTTAAGGGAGCCCAAACTAAAGGTAACAGGCCGGTCATGCTTATGGTGGCTAATGGCAGCTTTAGAAGAAATTAGGGGATTCTTTTTTCTGCAGGAAATTGTGCCTAAAGGCAGGTCATGGATCACCGTGTTCTTCACAGGCGGCTTCAGAAGTCAAAAAGTGAACGTTGGCTGCAGATGGGATGACGTCTGTTTGTAGAAATGGGCCGAAACTGACAGAACTCAAAGATGGAGAAGCGTTAAAATGGTGGCGAAACTCTGATTTTTACCAACTTTTATCATGCAAATTTAAACATTTAAAGAAGAAAGAAGATTCCTTTATATTCCTATTGTTGCCATGAGGTTAATTTAGCTGATTTTACTCGTCTGTTTGAAGAGAAAAAATAAACTTCCACATCACTCCGATGTAAAAAATGCAAAACTAAAACTTATTCCACAGTTTTTTGCGTTATCCTTTACAAGAGCAATTAAATCCTAGATAACCTCCACAAAACAAACTACACAAAAGAAACACCGTGTGGCTCCTCTGAGCTAGCTAACCTTCGTTAACGCTCCACCTCATTTACATAAAATGGCCAATTAAGCTATAAAACATACAAACTTAACATAAAACACTTATTCACAATAAAACATTATGAAATTAGCTACATGCAATATTACCCTAACCCTTCCCATGTGTCAAACTCAAGGCCCGGGGGCCAGATCTGGCCCGCCACAGGTTTTTATGTGGTCCTCTAGACTCCAAATTACATCCGTAAGCTCCTCCAGTTTTTTTCACAAATCTGCAAAAGTCACACAAAATCAACAAATCCTCCTCTGATTTCATTGCATATTTTTTCAAATGTGGTCCAAAACATTGGTTAAAGCGACTGCTGCCTCAGCCTACTTGGTGTTAAGGAATAGTCCGTGATCAATTTGACATAATAAAGCCACAAATTTAACACCAAACATTATAGCACAAAAATTTCTTACAAACATTTCTAAATTAAACTTGTGATTTTGAATGCAAATAAACACAAAAACAATCACAAAATCCTGTATTCTTTCATTTTAAGAAACTTAAAGAGCTGTTTATTAATGTTTTAACACTTCAATTGTTTTAATCAATGCATTCTGGCACAACCGGCCCTTTAAGGTAACATTCAGATTTTGGATACTCCAAAATGAAAATGAGTTTACATTCCTGCTTTAGATCCTGCTGGGAGATTAGTCCTTTAATCCTGGAAATGTTCTTCGGGCGATGGAAATTTGACTTGGTACCTGTGTTTATGTGGCTCTGATGGTTCAGGTCCATCTCCACACTCAGGTCTGATTTCTAGTTTCCAGCTGAAATAACTGAAGCTGTTCATTGACTGGTGCCATCGTGTAGAATGGTGTATCATCAGCTAATCTGGTAGCTAATCTCATTACTTGCTATAATCTGAGCTAGTGGGAGAATGTAGAAACATTTATAGATCTCTAAGGAGTTTAATAAATAGTTTACTCCAAATTTGATACCAAATGTTAAATATAAACCTTGAGAAATAAAGAAAAAGTTGTTTTCTTTTTAATCTCTTATCTTACTGGTGTTTTTTCCCCTTTTTGTTCTTTGTGTTTGTGGCTGATTTAAAAGTAATGAAACATTGATTGGAAAGTATATTTCCTTGGTTCCTGGTGCTTTAGGAGTGTGGATAATTCTGAGTTTGTTACCAAATATTCCTTACCATGAGACATTTTCTCACAGTAGATAAATTCACTGAAATTAACACTTGGGATTTTCTGGTTTTATTTCCAGTGGGAGTTTATCCCACTGCAAAAAAAAAAAAAAAAAAGGTTCATCTTATTTGCATTTTTATTAATTTATGTTTTTGCATCTTTACCAGAGATATTAGTACTTTTGGAGAACTTAAGTTCTCCAAATAATCCAGAACTTAATTCAACCAGATGAGAACAAATTGCAGAAAAACTGCAAAATTCTGTAAATAATCAGTAATAAAAGTAAGGTGTCTTTATGTCTTTATAACTGTGTAATGAGCTACTGAAGAAACAGTCTCCTGACCTCTAGTGGTTGTTATGGTGTGGTGCAAATTAATGGGGGGTTTTTTCTTTAATTTTAGCATTACACGAAAACCTAAGTAGAACTTTAATGCTTTGTTTACTTTTGTTATTTTATCTCCAAACAAAATCAGCAAAATGACAATTTGACTCTAAACTGTAATAAAAATGAATTTCAATTCATTAGAATTTAATTTACTTTGAATTCAGTTAATAAATTCAAAATAAATTTACTCTGCAGAAAGAAATGTTTGTACTTTTCCGGATGCATTCAGCTGCCGGTTGGGGCTCATTCGCATTAATTATTGCATGAATTATTGCATGAATTATTGCATGAATACTTTGTGGCTCGAAGGCAGCCGTTGATGACGAAAAGCAGGTATTTGGACTTTTGTCACTCCTGCTGGGAAACATAATCAGCATTTCCATAAAGCTCGTCAGCAGAAGGAAGCAGGAAGTGGTGTGAAATTTCCAGGTAGACGTCTGGTCTCGTTTAGATTTGATCAAACTGATTTGGACCGGAACCAGGAGACGACATGGACTGCCAAATCTGTGGAAACGTCCCACTGGACCTGAAGCAGCGTGGATTCTGTGAGTGTCGCTCTTGCTCCTGATTCTAGTTATTTATTGTTGCTTTTTTTTTTTTTTTTTTGTTTATGGTGTTTTGGAAAGGTTAAAAAAATAATATATAAATAAAAAAAAAAA
>CAEGAD010074503.1:0-11172 GCA_903067055.1 Poeciliopsis paucimaculata | reverse complement strand
GTGTTTTATCCTTGTTGTTTTGTTTTTTTAACACAGGGCCCCCCCCCCCCCCCCCCCCCCAACCTCGGTACCGGTTTTTTTTTTTTTTTTTTTTTTTAAATGCCATTTTCCTCTGAATTTATTTTTAACAAATATTTGAAAAATTGATAGTAATGTTTTCTCTCCAACCTGACGTCCCCTTTCCTCTGAAGGTGTCTGACAGGGCACAGTATCTGGGGTCAGGATTCCTTCACAAAGGTTTGAAGCCCAATTCTGAAACATTCATCGGCATCTTTGCTCAGAACAGACCTGAGGTAAATGGAGTCTTAACAGATTTTTTTGTTTTTGTGTGAGCATCTATTAACTTCTGCTGTCTTGTCATTAAATCAACTTGCAGTGGATTATTGGTGAGATGGCGTGTTACACATACTCCATGGTAGTGGTTCCCCTGTACGACACTCTGGGTCCTGAGGCTCTTGTCTTCATTATCAACCAAGGTAATTGGAGCTTTACTTTGCTCACTAATGCTAATTGGAAAAAAAACAAGATGTCCAGTAACTCTGTTCCCATGGGAGTCTGTCAAATGATTTTCAATCTCCTCTTTTTTCATTGAGTTTGTGTAAATTTGCTGACGGAAAGTTTGATTATAAGGGCAAATTAAATATATTCTACCTTGGAATTTTTTGTTTTAAAAAGCGGATCCTACAACCTAAAAAAAAATATACATGGATATTCATTTTTTATTTCCCATAAGCTGGGATCTCTACAGTGCTCTGTGACAACCAGAAGAAAGCAGAAGCACTGCTTCTGAACCACGAAAAAGGCCAAACTCCAATTCTCAAAACTGTTGTGCTCATGGACTCATTCAGCCCTGAGTTGATCGAGCGAGGAAAGAAGTGTGGGGTGGACATCGTATCCATGGAGGACTTGGAGGTAATGATGCACTCCAAACACCAGACCAGGTTAAATGTAAACTTTAAAAAAAAAAAAAAAATCATTCAGTAAAATGTCTTTTTTTTTTTTTTTTTTTGTCAACTATAGGCACTGGGAAAAAATAACCTTCAAAAGCCAGTAGTAAGTTATGAATGTTTCTAGGTTTTTTTTAATTTATTTTTTTAAATGCAATAATAAGGTGCTGATTTCATGTTCCAACAGCTTCCGAAGCCAGAGGACCTCAGCATTGTCTGCTTCACCAGCGGCACTACAGGTGATCTGTGGTTTTCAGAATATTCAGATTAGCAGAACACATAGCAGCGTTACGCTAGCCTGATTTCCATGTTAAGATTTATTTCAAATATAGCTGTTGTAGTGCTGAATTTATTTTTTTTCCCCTTGTCTTTCAAAAGGAAACCCTAAAGGGGCTATGTTGACGCATGAGAATGTGGTTGCTGATGCTGCAGCTGTCCTCAAAACCTTTGAGGTACATGAGAATAAAACTGGACCTTTACTAAAAATTTTCTAATCCCTTTTTCATCAAGTAAAGCATACATTTTATTCAGTCTTCCTTAGTTCCAAATCCTGAGGATATCAGCATTTCCTTTCTGCCTTTAGCACACATGTTTGAGAGGATTGTACAGGTAAGAAAAAAGGTCTTTTAGAGATCCAGTGTTTGCTCAGGATGTCTGAGGGTGTCTTGCATCTGTTTTCTGAAATGTTTCAGACTGTGATCTATGGTGCTGGGGCCAGGGTGGGGTTCTTCCAGGGGGACATTCGGCTGCTGCCGGACGACATGAAAACTCTGCAGCCCACAGTTTTCCCGGTAGTGCCTAGACTCCTCAATCGAATCTATGACAAAGTGGGTAAATTAGATGTTCTTTTGTTGTTTTTTTCCCCCTTAAAGATATTAAACTTTTGCTACAGTAGTTTGGTATCTTAAAACATTTTTTAATCTTTTAATAACCAGATTCAGAGTGGAGCCACATCTGCCTTTAAGAAATGGCTGCTGAACTTTGCAGCAGAGAGCAAGTATGCTGAGGTGAAGAATGGCATTGTCAGGAAAAACAGCATATGGGACAAACTCATTTTCCACAAAGTCCAGGTACTTAATTTTTACTCAATAATTTGTGACCTTTTGTAGTTCTGATGTAATGAACATTTTCTGCAGAAAGTTAAGGTTACTGGGTCTGACACTTTACTTGGAAATGGCAGTAACGCACCTATTTTTAATTTTCCTATATTTTTTAACTGTATATTTGCTTGAAACAAATCTTGGTTTGCAAGGGTCTGCTCTGGGGTCTCACTCAGTGGGACTTGTTTGGAAAACCATTAAAGGAAGGACTCCAGGAGGCATCCTGAGGCAAACCACTGTAACCAACTTTCTACTTCTGATGTAGAAGAGCAGTAGCTTTACAGTACATCAACTGCTTGTTTCCAAAATCTTGTGTTTTAGGCTTTGCTTTTGCTCCTTTCTTGACCATAAATGGCTTGTAATGGCTTACATCAGTTGAGGCCCCAATCTATACATAAATCAGCATTCTGCTCCATTCAAAAGCAAAGTCCTTGGACTGTTTTTTTTTTTTTTTTTTTCCTTCCTGTGGAGGCTTTTATCTAAAACTTTTCTCTACTAGAGATTTTTAAAGAGGCATCAAAGTGTTTATTCTATTTCACCTGGATTATTGTAAATCTGTTTATTTTTATGTTCACCAAACTTGTTTCTTGATGGCTTCTGGCAGTTCAAGATGTGGCTACATTTCTCAATTGTTGAACTTTTTCACAAGTTTTACATTTTGCAGTATAGTCCTATAACTGGGCACTCTAAAGCTATACCTAGTGTACCTGACAGTTTTCCTGCAACTTTCTGTACTCTATAAAAGTTCCTAATCTTTTTAGATGTTAAACTCTCAATCCTGATACATAATTGATTGGTTATTTACTTCACATATTTTTATGTAAGGAGATTTGCTCAATAAGTGTTTTTTCTTAATGTGCTTTTAAAAATGCATTTTATGGTGGTTCTAAATGTTCTCATCCCTAACTCAGGAGTCTCTGGGGGGCCATGTGAGGATGATGGTGACTGGCGCTGCACCCATATCACCATCTGTTCTCAGCTTCCTCAGGGCTGCTCTAGGCTGCCAGGTAATAAACCTTTAATCCTCTGTAAACAGAATCTTGATTAGATTTTGGGTTTTCCCTGCAAACATGAATGCCTCATTCTGTTAAATGAGACTGCTTCTTTTCTTTTGACTACTTTGAAACATTACTTTTGTTGATCCTCTTAAGGAACCATACTTTTTCATGACCAATAACCACAAAGTTTGTTTTACTACAAGTGTTTAAGAATGGAGATTTGCAACGAATCAGTCGCATTTGTTTGGTCTCATGACGTGTCAACAATACACATGCAAATTTCTTTTACATTTGAATTGACTGTCAACATGTTGCATTAATTTACTATAGAAGCATAAATGAACAATGTTGCAGAAAATCAAACATTTTACATCAAAATATGCCACCCGCTCAGAGTTGGCTCCTCTGTAGATTCACTTTGAAACATCTGTAAATAAATCCTGAGGGTTTGAAGTTTTCTAATCTCTAAGGAACTTGCTGTAAATGGACACAGATGCAGTAATGTTGTTTAGGAGGAACAATTGCACAACACTGATGCTGGCTCCTGTTGAGATATTTATTCTGGTTCTCTCAGATCTTTGAAGGATATGGTCAGACAGAATGTGCCGCTGCCTGCACGTTCACCTTACCGGGAGATGCCACAGCTGGTATGTAGCTAAGCAAACTGCAACAGTAGCACCACCTCTTTGGGTTTAAGATGATCTTTAGCAAAGATTTAACATTTGACTTGCAAAGTTAACAAATGCTACACATTTGATCAGGGGAGAAATGCAAAGTGAGATCCAAATGGAAAAACAAGCCTATTCACAATTTATTTATTAACTTCAGGTCATGTTGGTGTGCCTCTGCCTTGCAATTTTGTGAAGCTGGTTGATGTGGAAGAGATGAACTACTTTGCTTCAAACGGTGAAGGAGAGGTTGGTTCATCTGAAATCTGTTTGTCTGGGGATATTGAAGTCTTGCACCAGAAGGAGTCTGAATTAAATCGGTTTGGAGAGATTCTTGTGTAGGAGTCAGAACAGTTCTTTGGACCAAAAATGAAAGTTGTATCTGTTTCACGTTAATATAATCAGCTGCCACTTTGAGGCCTGATGTGTTCCTTTCTGTTCAAACATGCTCAAAAGAAATGTAAAAAAAAAAAAAATCAGGTTCACACAAGACTAATGGAAAATTTATATTACCAAAAGACTTCTGTTTTAATGATGGCAACAGTCTTGAATTTAAAATGTAAAAACACAGCAAATTGCTGAAGCATTGCAGCATTTTATTTTTGTCTTGTGATTTATTTTTTTTAAATAGGTGTGCATTAAGGGCACAAATGTATTTAAGGGCTACTTGAAAGACCCAGAAAAGACTGCAGAGGCCTTGGACAAGGATGGCTGGCTTCACACTGGTGATATTGGTAAATGGCTTCCGGTAAGATGCACATTCTTTTCACTCGTTTCCCTGCTTTGTGAAAAAAATAGATATAATTGGCTTCACATTCCCTACAAACTGAATGCAGCTTTCCAAATACTGTCTTCTTAAAATCACAAGATTTTGTGTATTGTACTGAAATTGTATGTGATGGACCAACAAAAAATTAAGCATAATTGCATGGAAGGAAAAATATGCTTGGCTGTTGTAGCCTGGCTCAAAGGAGACAGACATCCATGTGCTATCATGTCTGAACCAAATTTGAGCAGTCACCTCAACACAGTCCTTACAGAAAAATCATGTCGCATGTGAAAAGCTTGCACCACATGTAAAATTTGCATGTGGTGCAAGCTTTTTCACATTTAAATGTGAAAAAGCATACAAGGATTCACAATTTTCTTAGGCTAATACACAAAGAAAAAAAAAATTTCAGACATGCATAATCATGAAATAGTGGTGATACACACCAGGCATCATGGTTTAAAAAAAACACACATTTTCACCACAGATGCATGTATGTATCATTTAAATATTGTTTTTCCCTTTGGCTTTGATTTCTAATTTAAGATAAAATCACTTCAAATTTTAAAGTTTTTTTTTTTTTTTTTTTTTTTTTTGTGTGTGTGTGGAAATTTGGGGATACAAAACAAAGAACTAGACTCATTTGTAAAATTGTCAGTTATGAGGCTCTTTAAGTTCTAATAAGTAGTTTTGCCTTGTGGAATTTGCAACAGAGTGGAGTCTTGAAGATTATTGACCGTAAAAAGAACATCTTCAAGCTGGCTCAGGGGGAGTACATTGCTCCGGAGAAGATCGAGAATGTGTATGTCCGCTGTGGCCCTGTGGCCCAAGTGTTTGTGCATGGAGACAGTCTGCAGGTAACTTGATTTTATTTATTTTTCTCTCTGTACCTTTTCAGCTGCTTAATCTTAACAATTGATGTCTGTTTCTTTCTAACTTTTTTCCCCTATCCATGTAGTCGAGTCTGGTTGCCATTGTGGTACCTGATGCTGATGTTCTGCCCGGTTTTGCAAAAAGTCTTGGCATCCAAGGCTCTATTGAAGAACTCTGCAAGAACACAGTAGGTTTCTGTAATGTGTAAGTTTATTCTCTCCAGTGTTTTAGACAAATGTCCAAAGTCAAGAATCTGCAGGAAATGTGGTCATTAACACTAAAAGCTGCCAGTTGGAGAAGTTGGCATGCTGTGCAACTCAAAGTACATGTCTGCAAATTTCATTTACTGGAAGCAGAGCAGCGGCGCAGTGGGGACTTGGAGACATGTTTAACTGATTCAAATTGTGCTTTATTCTCAGGAAATTAAAACGGCCATAATTACAGATATGACCAAACTAGGAAGAGAAGCAGGTCTGAAGTCATTTGAGCAGGTAAAAAATTTGTCCTAGCAGAGTCTACATTTAAGTTGTCACTAGTCTCGTATTTTGTCATATGCCATAAAGCTGAAAAGTCTCAAACTGCTTTAGTTTTGAAACTCATCTGGTTATTGGATTCAAAGTAGCTTAATCGAATCTACCTTTCTGCTCTGCTGCAGGTGAAAGACGTGCATCTCCACCCTGAGCTCTTCACCATCGAGAATGGCCTGTTGACTCCCACCCTGAAAGCGAAGAGGGCTGAGCTCAAAGGGCTGTTCCAGCCACAAATTGATAAACTTTATGCTGACATCCAATAAATTAACCTTCAAACAGAAAATGGTCTTTGTTTTACAGTAACATTCCATTCAGTCACCAATGAATAGCACCAGTTCTAGTAGATCAAACCTTAAGGCAATTTGCAAAACAGATTCCTACATAGCTATTTAATTGTGTCCAGTCATACAGTTTTAAAAGCATGGGAATTCCAATTTGGTCTTGTGTTCATTTTTTTTTTTTTTTAAATGCTTGTAAGTAAAATGTTTGAATCTGATACAGTTTTTGTATTTGGGCTCAAAACCTTTTACTTTTTGCTGTACTTTGTTTTTTTTTTGTTTTTTTTAAAAGGTGGACCTCAAATGTCCAGGTTTTATGTGGAGCCTTGTGACAGGTTTAAAATCTCACTTGGATGCCATTGTCATTAAAAAAAATATATATTTTTAAGTCAGCACTGCCCTCATGTGTTGAAATTCAAACACTGTATAAATTCACTTTTGGCATGGCAGCATCAGAAAATGTTTAGAATCGCCTGAGGAAGGCTCTGGAGAACTTGTCTTGTTTAGAAAATCCTACCAAAGACTGCTGAAACTAAAGCAAAATAGTTTCAATAAGGTAGCTTAGGGGTGTGCATACTTTTACAGTTATTGCAATTTCATATTTGCATGTTGGATATTTGCCACATTTGGACTTTGCTTTCAACATTCAGCTTTTATTTAAGTCTATCATAAGCATTCGTTTTGACACCTCTGGGTACTGAAAGCAAAGTCCTTCAGATTAATTAAAGGTGGGCTGAGTGAACTTTTATTCCCCTGTATTTATGTACCCTTTTCAGAGGCTTTTATTTTTGTCAACTTTGAGTCAGTATGGACACATCATACAGATGGATCAGAAGGTGAACTACAAATATGATCAAATCTTAATCTAGTTCAACCAAGTAATTCTCAGAACTAGTTACTGGCCTTGGAACAAGTACTTGAGACAGAAAACCAGGAATAATTCACCATTAAAAAAAGGATTACTGCGAACTCTTCCCAAAAGTTAAAGAATGAGCCACAAATTACCACCACCCTACCAAGTCTAGCTTTTCTTAGGCAGATTTTTAGGTTATGGTTTAAATGAAGTCCCGGTTTGTGGAATGAAAAGATGCCTCGGATTAATCTAATTGTGCAAAACTAAAATATAGAACACGTTTTCGTTAAACAGCTATATCATGTATCCAACATAAAACATTCAACTCATTTGATGGGTAGATTTTATTCAGAATTTTTTGCACTAATCAACTTATCAGCAATTTAACTTTTCAAAATGTGCAGACCTAAAATACTTATTTTATCCCAAATGTCATCTGACTCAATGAAGCAAGCAACAGCGCCCCCAGCGGCTGTTTTCCACTGAGTTTCGGTTACAGTCGCTCCTCCAGGCAGCGGCAGCAGCAGTACACTCCCCCCCGCCACCCCGCCGCTTCACCTGGAGTTTACACGGGCACAGAACTCCGCTGGCCCACGAACACTTGTCCAACTCCGAAGGCTCCAGTCCGCCACTTATCCCCCAGAGCAGAGCTTCCTCAGATGTTTGACCCTCGCATGTGTTTCCACTGCGGATATTTGACCGTGTTTGGATCTCCCGTGGATCAAACTCACCTGAGAGCAGCTGCACAGCACGCGTCTTCTTCTCCAACATGGCTTCTTCCGCCACAGGTGACCACGAAGAGCAGGTAAGCGGGCTGGAGAAAAAGTTTTCGTGGCCCTGAAAGCGCCAGGTTTCTCTCTCCGTGGGGTTTGATGGCGTTGTGCTGAAAGCTGCGATAACACCAAATCAGTTTGAAAGCGCAAGATAAAGAGTGGCGGTGAGCTGTCTAAGTGCGACTTTTAACTGTCAAAACATAAACAACGAGCTCTGCATTGAAACTTTCTATGTTTTACGACTGTGACAGTTGATTTATGAGGAGGTTACACTGAAAACCCCCGTGGTGATCAGATATCATGTGCTACACATGCAGGTGGATCTCGGTAAATTAGAAAATCATCAAAAAGTAGACTACGCAAGTCACTCTGGTAGAAAAGTAAAAGATTTTGGAAATTTATTACAATTATATATATATATATATATATATATTTCTTTTCCTTCAGTTAATATTGATTATTATGGCTTACAGCCAATGAAATATTTCTGTTACATGAGTGGGAAGTGAAGTGAAAGGCAGAAATTTTGCAAGAAATGGCACTTAAATCTAATGCACATTGCAAAAAAAAAAAAAAGGTAAAAATAACCCGGTTGAAAGGAAAAAAACTTGAAGTGAACAGCTGAGCCTGTCTTTTCTTCCCGTTTTAATTTAAAATCGTCTCCTTGCTGCTTCTTATATGTGACGTTTTCTTGGAGATTCCCAATAAGTCTGCTAATTTTAAGCTCAAAAAGAAAGGACACAGACAGGGCAGCCTACCCCTATCTGAAACACACATGCCCAGTTTGGAGATTAAACTCATAGTACGTGCTTGTTCCCAGCCACTGGATTAGAGCCAAATTCTAATAAACCTTTTCTCCTGCAATAGTGGTGACTAGGGGAACAAAACTGGAGACAGACATATTTTTGCTCCTATATGTGTTTCTTAATTAGTGGTAGAAGGCTTAAACTTGCGGTGATATTTCAACTTATTGTAGTTTTTTTTTCCAAGTAACTTAATAAAGAGAACATTTATTAACTATCTGTTAGTTGCATCTTAGATCTCTGTCTAGGCTTGCCACTGTTTTCACGAGAGCTGATAGAGATTAGATCATTTGCAGCTGCATGTGTCTAAATCCACCCCTTATTTGTTTTGTTTTTTTTCATTGTGGATTTAGCTGTTGTCACTGATGTGAGAGAAGACAGCCAAATGAAAATGAAGTGCCTAAAGTCCCAAAAGTTTTCATTCATGTTGAGTTGCTTTTCAAATTTTGGCTGGTTTGCATTCACCACACACTAGAAAGGTGGCAAAAAGAAAGCGATTATTGAAGGAAGGACTCCATGCTAGAGACACAGTAAACCTCTAGAAAAAAGTTTACCATGTCATGATGTTTCATGACAACATCATGAAACTTGACCTTCATAGAAAATGCAATGTTTGGAGGAAGACTAACTAAATATTACAGCATTATAATGCATGTTTCAGAGTTGGTGAGAAGATAAATGGAGCTAAATACAGGAAAATGATGGAAGAAAACCTACAAAAAAGGTTTTCTTCCATCAATTGCAGCCTAAAAACTGCGATTGTGTTTTTAGGCTGCAAAAAACACAATTCTCAGGCAGAAATTCAATATCTGATTTAGAGTCGGTGTCAGGATTTAAAAACTGATGCCCCATCATATCTGACTAAGCTTGAGGTATTTTACAAAGAAAATTTGGAGAACTTCAGGTATGTGCTGGTAGAAAAAAAAAAGTCTTACAAGTTGTAGATGTGATTGTTGAGAAAGGTGGCGTGAACTACTGACACAAAAGGGCTGAATAGAAATGCAAGGCACACCTTTTGATTTGGGTGAACCAACGATGATGAAAAACTTTAATCTGTAAGTAGTAGTTGCCTAAATTTAGCAAGATGAAACCTATGTGTGTAATTATGTCTGTAACTCATGACCTTAAATCCTCTTGAATGAAGCCATAAACATCAACCTGGACCCGGCAGAGCTTTATAGCAGGCAGCCTTCGAATGGTCTTATCATGATAATTGCAAACATTTCACAAGCAGTCTGAGGATACTGCATTCCTGTCTTCAAAATGTTGACTTTGTGTGTTTTTTGCTTTGTTTGTTCTGGCATAACTTGAATCATTCACAGTTTTGGTTAATCGTTACTCTTATGACTGACTACTCTCGTGTATTCCTTCCTGCCCATTAGTTTGGTGTTGGACTTGACACGTTTGAAAGGTGAACATCACATTTTATGCCTATTTAAAAATCTGTCATAAATTCTGTGTTGATGTTTGTGTATGGGTTTACCAGCTGGTGCGCAAGAACACGATTGACTGCATTGTTTTGTTTTTCTAACCAGGAAAAGATTTTTTCGCCTCTGGGGATTGCTGTCATAAATTTCAAGATGCTATGATAGCACACAAAGTATTCAAACTGGGACAACAGGCATTGTGACGTAATGAATTCGGTAAGGAATTTTTACATGAACTAGAGGCCTCCTCATTCCCAGCCTTTCTTCAGTCATTTGCCTTCATAACTTAAAACCAAAACATGCATCCTTTAGCTAATATTTTGATGTTAACATTGCTTCTTTTGAAGGATGAAATAGAAATTTGATCTTGTGAAATCCTGAAGTCTTTCCTTCATCCACGCCGCTGCCCATCCTGTTTGTTTATCTATCTATCTGTGGTTCCTTTTGGCTTAATGGTTGACCACAGATTGTAGTGGGAAATGGAGAGCTGTTCACTTCCAAAGAACTGGTGTCTGTTGCCAAGACATTGCGCTGGAGGTTTATTGTGGAGGAGCAAACAATGAGTGCGAGTCTCCACCTATGTCCTGGTGAAAAGCTAATGGTCACCACAATGACTGCTGTGTGTGTACAGGGTGGTCTGATGGGATCAAAAGGAGAAGTGCTGCGTTGTGGGAATGTGTTGGATTGTATGGGATGCCATGATGAGCGCACCTCGCAGTTCAGTTTTGTGGAACAGTTTTGTGTTGGAGCCAAGCCTTTATCAACAAGGTTTCTATGTTTCAACAATAATTGTTCACAACTGAGTCCAGCATGACTATAGAACAAAGTGATGGTTCTTTTCTTTTCAAGTAAGGTTGAGGAGTTGATAAGTTTAAAAAAAAAATTCCCTTCTCACCCACCGCGGGTGGTTCTTATCCTCTGAGCTCGGGTCCTCTACCAGAGGCCTGGGAGCTTGAGGGTTCTGCGCAGTATCTTGGCTGTGCCTAGGTCTGCGCATTTCTGGACTGAGATGTCTGATTTTGTTCCTGGGATCTGTTGTAGCCACTGCTCCAGTTTGGGGGTGACTGCCCCGAGGTCCCCGATGACCACAGGCACCACTGTGGTCTTCATCTTCCAGGCCCTCTCTAGTTCCTCCCTGAGGCCCTGGTATTTC
>CAEGAD010074502.1:0-40666 GCA_903067055.1 Poeciliopsis paucimaculata | reverse complement strand
ATATATATATATATATATATATATATATATATATATAGAGAGAGAGACAGAGAGAGAGAGAGAGCGAGCGAGAGAGAGAGCATAGGTGTTGTTTTTCTGCACTGATATACTGTATTCTAAATAGACAAATCCCTTGGATCATGCCTATTTCTAAAAGCTGCACAGTATTTTTTGTTATAGTCTGTACAGAATCATTTATTGTTTTTGAACACTTTAACTTTTTGTGCGAACCTCTATATCTGTTCCTGCTGTTACACCTAAATTTCAGTAATTGAATCAAATTAGTGAATTTGCCAATGAAGGCTGTTTCCATTTCATTCTATTCTAAAAATTATAAATATTTCTTTAATTCTTATTTTGGCTTATTTACAGTGAGTTACAATGGTTAAAACACGTAGTGCTATTGTCATTTATTTTTGACAGAAGCAATTCCTTCTTCAATACCTCTATTAGTCTGACATACTAACCTTTTTCAGATGAACTTGCACATGCATTAAACATAACAATGAGTGCTGCCTTTATTTCCTCTCTGCTATCCAAGTGGAAGACAAAGAGGAAATGAAGGCCAAGTCAGTCAAATAAATTACAAAATTGTATTTAAATAAACTTGAATTTATCTTCATGTTCACATATTTTTTGTTATAATGTAACACAAAACAATGCTTGTTCGTGGTCAAATGAGTAAGGACCTCTATCGGCAGCCTGACTGCCTGAGTGGGCCACTGGCTCTGCTTATCTTCATAGCTGCGGATAAAGGGCTCATTCCTCCCTCAAACATTGAGAAACCTGCATTTGCACCCTATGTACAGACTGAAAGTTGAAAAGACTGGAAGAGTACCTTTCTGGTCTTCTCAGACAATAAATACAATATATTATAATAATGGAGAGAGAGGAATCCTGTGTTTACATTTCATTAAGTCACAAATTCATCAGTGACCAAGAGTTCTTGTTACAGTACTGTATATCTGCCTCTTGTTTCAATATCACAGAAAGATACACAAGTTTAAATAACCATTTTACACTATAGCATGCACAGTTTGATCCTGAGCTGAGCCAGGCTGCTTGGATATTTGGAACATGTCGAAAAATTAAACAGCTGAGCTCGGCCATACACACCGCACGCATTTTCATTGCTGCAATCCTGCAACTCAAAAGTTTCAACGATGGTCCAGAAATTATATAATATTGACCTCACAGTGTATAATACAGATGTTGTGTTTAAATTTTCAAAGATTTACTCACCTTAGCTTACTGAATGCTGGAACTATTCGTACCTTATTTCTGATTAACTCAAGTCATTATTCCTTGGTTAGTTGATACAAACTGCAGAACAAGCAGTGGTCTCAAACTGCATTCCTCCCTAGGGCCACAGTCCTGCATCTTTTTGCTGTCTTCCTGCTTCAGCACACCTGGCTCCAATATAAGCTCATTAGTAGAGCTCTGTGGAGCTTCATTACATGCTAGTAAGGCAGTTTTGCTATTTATTTGAAGTGAATAGGACAAAGGATACATCTAAAAGTTGCAGGACTGAGGCCTTTGATTAATCTTATACCTACAGTACGTAGCTTTTATCAAATAAAATAATCACCATGTCATGACAATTTGATATGGCGCAGATAATCTGTGAAAATGTTGAGCTTCTCTGCCTTTACCTATGGTTCTGCAGTCATCTGCACAAATACACTGCTTGGTCAGAAATAACCACTGAGAGTCCAGAGGAAGGTCATTCACAACCTCCTCCTCTCTCTCTGCTTTCTACAGGTGGATCACCACAACAGAGTCATGAAGGCTACGGCTAGTTAGAATGGCTGCTAATGACAGCAGATAAACAGTTTTCCTGTAATGTTAAGTTTTTTATTTGCCGTTAGTACATTGAGCAGCACATACACAGGTTGATTGACCTTCCTCATGGCTCTGATTATTACAATTATCAGACTGTAATAGTTGCACTTGGAGGTGGAGAAGCTCAATGTTTTGATAGATTATCGCTCTCATATTATGTTGTCACAACATGGTGACAATTTTAACAAATATCTATTAGACACATGTTTGTAAAATTATGTGTATATGTGCACATACACAAACACTCAAATCACTTTAGTTGACAGCTGAAAAGGCATTCGGAATTTGTAAACTTTACTACATGCATACACAAATGCACACAGAAGCACACAGACACAGAATCCTTGGGGATTTTAAGAGATGTGTAACCACACACATTTAAACGTAATTGACCCGTCGACCATTGCCGTGTGGGGACAAAAGAGTGATTTATTGTTACAACAAACCCTTTCACTCTACAGACCTCACCAACCCATCTTACCCACACTCACACAGATAAAAAGAAACATAAGACACTATTATGTACACATATACGTTGACAAACACTACGGAGTTCGTGGAGTTTTTAAGCATGTCACGCTTTGTTTGTCTTTGGCAAGAACATTCTTTAACAAACTGCAGCTTTTAGTCAGATTGTTAGACAAATGTTTCATTGCATATCCAAAATGTCATCGATACCAGATGACATTTTGAGAGAATGGACGTGGAAAAAGTGCATAAAGGACTGACAGTGATTCACAGCTGAAACCTAATCAATGTGCATGGGAAGTTGAAAATGCAAAATAAAATGTTTGAATAAATGTCAAAAAAATGTGTATTATAGTCGGCCTCACATTGATCCATGTAGGCAAACAAAACTGGACCAAGGTCCTATTAGTCCTGTAACACTCCTGTGACTTGCAAAGTAGTCATGTTCCTGCATAGCGGTTAAGCACCAGTCTCCAGGCAGAAGCACAGACAAACTGCCGAGCAGGTTTATGGCCTTTTTGTTGTCTGTGCTCTCTTCTCTTTTTATTCCCTCAGCACTCTGCTAGTAGATCGAAAAACAGTAAGAATCTCCAAGTCTCTCTCCTCCTTCATCTGAACTGTCTCTCTCTATCAGACAACACAGAGGGACAGTTTGTAGCAATGAGGGAGTCCAGGCCGCAGTGGTATGAGGGCACTGCACAACCAGCTGCCAAATCTCACTTCACAGTCTTTATACAAATATACTCTGACATGGAACCCAGACTGAACTGCAGTTATTCTAGTCATGTTTCATGTATAAAATTTAAATATACAGTTCTGTATCTAATCCTTTTTGATTCAGTTTTAGTTAACACTGTTGTTTTGTGATAAGTAAATGAATAAATAAAACTGCTGTATTTGATTAAAAGTATAATCTTGAATAAAATTTTAAATAAAAAAGGCAATTAGCCTAGGACTACTTGAAGTCCAACAAAATAAATTAAGGATTTTATCAAAACTATGGCAAAAGCCAATGAAGGTGATCTCTTAGGAAAGATAAAAAAGGGAACAAATTTAGTGAAGTTTTGGAGAGAAATAACAGAAAGTTACCTGACAAATCTCCCAAAAATTGCCTCTATCCTTTTTTACACAAAATCACATATTTACAAAAAAAAAAAAAGTTTGACAGTTCAGGGGACTTATTTATGGAACCATGTCAAAAGAACATACATTTAAATGATAAAAAAAAAAAAAAAAATCCTACATTGAAAAAAACAACATGATCAGTAGCACAGCTTCCACATTGTCATCTAAAGTTCTATTTTTGCCCCAAAATCTATGCATGCAGAGCCTGTGTCTTTCCCTTGAAACACCCACATTCTACATTAAATTGCTGCTGTAAAGCATTGTGTGAGTGCTAATGCATTGATATGAGACTGCCAACATGTCACTCCCAAACCCCCCAGAGAAATAAGCATCAAATAGACTTGTCAAGAATCAAGGTGCTTTTGCAGTGTAAAATGTTTGCAATACAAGAACACTGATAAAAATACATTAGCATTTGGCAAAGCTTTTACCCTGTGAGGATAGGGATACAAGGAATCAGACTGCTAGATTTAAACCATGTCAAAATAACACAAACTTTTAAAAGCATGTATAATAGTTTGTATGTGACATTTTAAAATTAAAGTTTGAAAGAGAGAACTCTTTATTCACTAATGGTTTGTTGTTCATCAATAAAGTTGAAGTTACTATACATATTGTAATCATACTATAGATATAAATGCTATCTTTATGCATTGAGAAGTAATTAGTATGTGAGGGAATAAATGTAAATTTATTTTCACTGCATGTTCTCCACTGCCCACTCTTGCAGAAAACTGTGTGTATTATTGGCAGTCATTTCACAAGTAAAACCACATTGTCTTATTAAAAACACCTGACAATTATTTTGCTAATATATAATACTTATTTTAAGATTATTTTTACCCAATTAAGAAAATTGAATCAGTTTGCCTTGTTACTGTATCTGGAATAAAAATAACTATTGTTGTTAATATTAGCTTGCTGAAAAATTGCTGCTGCCATCGACAGCATGCAAGAACTATGCACATGTGAAACTGAAATAAATGAGGTCACATTCCAAATGAACAAATTTGGTGAATATATACGCAAAAGCAGTAGGTAAATGATAAATATTAACAATAGTCAAATTTATTGGACTAATTAGCTAAAAATAAATGTTTAGAATTTCAATGGAAAAATTATGTTTTTTATCATTTAGATGAAAAACATTTAAATTATGAGATAACTGTATGAGCATTAGCTAAACAAAAGTCTAATAAAAAAAATCCAATAAATATAGAAAATAAGCAAACGATCCATCCATCTAGCCATTGCCTTTTGCCAATTGAGTTTGTTCTCAGGGGTAACCAGGAGAAAAACCCAGACATCCCTTTCCCTCAAGGGGGACCCCAAAGCATTCTCAGGCTGTAAGGGAAATATGATTTTCCAGTGAGTTCTGGGTCTGCCCCAGGCTCTACTACCAATGAGATGTCCCCAGAAAGTGTTCAAAGCAAGACAGGCATCAAAGTCAAGTGACTCCTTTAAGTACAAAGAGAGGGAGGCTAATCTATATGTATAATTACATTTAAAGTCCTCATTAATGTAAACATAGCCTAGATTCATCTCTCTCTTTCCAGATGTTTCCTACCGTAAATCATTTACACGTCATCATGGCACTTAAAGTCAAATGTGTGAGGAAGACTCACCCTCAACCAAGAGAAAGTTATTATACTGCTATTTTCTAGTAAAGAAACTTTCAAACATATGGAAAGGAACCAGTTGCCATTACCTCTATTGCAGCCTCAGTAATGAGCTACGATAGTGCGTACCAAAAATATTGGCTTGAAGATGCCAATAAAGTTACATCATCTGCAAATAGCAAAGACAATCGTCGAATTACAGCATTAAAACATATTTAATTCTAATAGTTCATAGTCAGATTAAATGTACTCAACTTTGTAAGTATGACCTGTATGATAAACAGTATTTATTCAATTCCAAATGAGATATGACAGATTTGTACTGAATCCTACATAAGGTTATTGTGTTGTGACTATTACCATGAACACGATTGAAACATTTTAGCAATCTACATTTGTCCAATTTGTCATTTAAACCTATAGGAATTGCATAAAAGACTGTTTTCATATGTATTGGATTATTTGCTGAAAAGTTTGCTCTAATAAACTACACATTTATGTCTGATAAGCCACTATTTTTAACCTTCTTTCTCATATACACAAATACATTCACAACACTGCACCAATGCCACCAAAGTCTATATAAACCAATCATTAAGAGCAAGCTCTGGTCTGATTTCCCAAATGAGCAGCAACTTGCTGCCTGCTTGAATTGTTGGAATAGTATTTCACTATGGCTCATTCTGGCTGTGTTATGTACATCTACTTCAAGCTTTGGGCCTTCAATGTACATTCAAATACCAAAGTTTAAATTGATTAATAATTTTATGATTAAAATGCATATCTTTTAATTTGCTTTCTGCTTGGTTCTTTTTAATTGACAAAGAAAGAAATGCTTTATAAATAATTGCCTTGTTTCAAAATTGTGATTAATGTAATGACTTGCTAAAAAAATGTCTTTTAAATCAATTAGCCTCTGACTTCCAGATATGTTTGGCATTTGGAATTATCTCACCTTTGTTACTAATAAACCAAATCCTGCAAAGTACATCACACATATTTGTTTCATATTATGTTTTTTGTTTCATCTTTGTATATATTTGTTTTCATTTAATAATCCTCATTCATTTTTGTTGATGAAATGGTAATAGAAAAGAGGCAGAGCGAAGACAAAACTTCAATAAAACAGGCCGCCCAGAAAGATAAGAAAAACATCTAACATGTTCTCAATTTTGTTTTAGTCTGCACTGCAGTGACTCCTCTCTAAGGAAACTAAAAGAAGGGCAAGCTGACAAACACTGAAGTAAAATGATGAAAAGACTCCAGAAAGGTTAGAAGATGCACTAGAGTTTGATCTGATGGATTATCTGCAAACTTCTTCTTTGATGAAAATAACTGAGAAAGTTCCTTCATTAATCATTGCTTGATGTTTACTTAGTGTTGGTATTAGATACAAGAGGGGCAGCAAATTAGCCTGTAGGTTTTGTTCCTCCTTCCATAATCACACTCAGTATTTTATCAGAGGCACATAGCCTTTGTCCTGTTCTGTCTTTCACAGTCCTCCATGTACACGATGCACATCTACACTATGCACATCTCATGAAGCTTTGTAAAAATGTGCAGGAATGAATGCAAGTCCATATGACCTGTTTGCAAAAAGTTAAATAGAAAAATGAAAATACCCATTTGTCATACATAATTCATGGACATACGTGTATGAATAATTAAATGGAATTTGTGCCTTAGCTGTGTGCATTGAAATCACCAGAAAAAAGCATGAGGTGAAACTTTATATCACTTCTCTCTGATACGTTTTAATTTGTGGGGAAAAAACTGAAAAATAAGATATGGTTTCACAATTATATTCTGACATTTACAGACAAGAGAGTTATCTGGGTCAACAGATAACTCGTTGCAGATTATGAAAGACAAGCTGCTTCTCAATTTTTCAGAAATCTCAATCAGTCCCCCCTGACATATATATACATACCACCATACAAGTTCACAATATTTCTAAAAGTACATTTTCAATCACTTGACATGAATAATTTTGCTTTGCATGACAAGATCCTTACAAGGGACTCATCATAAGTCTGCTTGGTCTTCTTTCCTGCAATAGTGGATTCAGATAAGTTTTTGACGTTTAATAGTTTTTCACTTCAAGCTTCTTAATTAAGGACATTGATCAGGAATATTTCTTGCTCTCTTTCAACATAGTCCAAAAGGATTCCTGCAAAACTTAAGCTTAAAAACACCTAATAAAAAAATCTAACCATGCAATCCAACCGAACTCTATACAAATGGCTTCTATGTAGTTATCATTATCCAGACATTTACCTCACAGATTCACTTGTTGCCAAGATGTTCTTTTTACAATTGTCGAGAATAAGAACAGACATTACAAAGTGACAAATTTGTTAGGAAACAGAGTGTTTCTGTGTTTCCTAACACAAGGTACTTCCAGCAACATCTCTTCATCTATTCTTGTTTCTCTGTTTAATTTAATTTCCTCTTTGCTCTATCATCAGGCGCCATAATATTGATTAGCATTCTGACTCTGATTCAGATGACTCATTGCTGAATATATGTTTCTGCTGACATTAACCTTGTAAATAATTTCATTGAAAGTCTGACTGATGTCAAATGCTGGTTGTCCAGGAAATTATCTGAAGTTGAAGGAACGAAAAACTAAGATTCTTTGTGTAGGCTCCAATGGTTTGAAAAACCTCACTTAGCCTCTTTTGAATCCTTTGTTGGTTAATCCCTGTGGGCATATTGAAAACCTAAATATTAGTTGGATTTTGACCTTAATTTTCAGAAGCGAGTATAATATATAATGGCCTGCATTTTATCACCTTAAAATCTGTTACATCATGATGGTAAAAGGCCTGGTCTTGCTTAGTGTTTTATCAAGTGCAGAGAACCTCAAAGAGCTTCACACTACACTCAGTTATTCACCCATACACACACACAGATGGTGGTAAGGCTACAGAATAGTAGCCACAGCTTGGAAGTCTTACAGAGTGAGGGCTGCCTTACACCAACAGGCCCTCTGACAAACACCAGCAGACAAGGGAGGTTGAAGTGTCATGATCAAGGACAGAACGACAGAAGCGCCATCCCAACAAATTCCAGGACAAAAATGTCAACTGCCCGTTGTCGAACTTTACACTGAAAGCTGTATAAATATGTGCTATAAGGAACATTTATCAGATTGTGCCAAATATAGGTCAATGTAAATGCACTTTCAACACCTTTGAAACATGAATAAGGGAAAGCAGGGTGGAATTGAGCTATAGTCACAGAGCCATATATTGTCCTCTTTTCTAATACGGTAAGAATTAAATTCAGGTCACATAATGTTGTCTTAGCTCTAGTGTAGCCGTTTCCTACCTGCCATTTTCCACCTAAGGAAAACCAATATATTTCTTTCAACAAAGTGCTCTCAGATGGGGAGCACTACCTGTTGAGAATGTCAATTGTTGAAGCAGTTGCTTTATTACCCAGCTACACATTTTCAGCAGTTAAGGGAAACAAAATCTAGCATTCACCCCTTAAAGTTCACTATGTTTTATGGTTTGATCCATTGATGTTTCATGATCTTTTAAGGTTTTCACTTCTTGCTGCTCACTTTACTTTTGAATTTAAGAAAGATAAATATTGATTAAAATGAATGTTAATCAAATTAAATGATTCCTTATTCCTGAATTATTTCAGGAATAAGGTCTCCATACATGGGCCACGCACAGCTTTTTCAGGTTTGCAAAAGATCCACTAAAGCAGAAAGCCAGAGTGGATGCTATGCGGATGAAAGACTGGAAACCAACTAAGCATAGCCAGCTATCCTCAGATTCTCTGTATTTCTCAGTCTATAGAGATGCATAGCTTTTGCACCCAAAATGCTCCAGCTGAAAGAGGATGTCAAACCATCAATATTTTGTCCTGCCAAGGGCAAAAACACTGCGGCCATCTCTTGTAGCAGCCATGACAAGACCTTTTCAGCAACATCATGAGCCAAAGGAATACACAGAAAATTAAACAAATTGGTAATTTGTTTTTATAAAGACTATTAATTAGGAACATAATCAGTCAAGGTATCACATAACTGAACAAGTTATAATTTAAATACCCCATAAATTGTATTGGGAGCCATTTCAATAAATCAGTGATAATGAGGAATTTTATTAAGAGCAGTTACTCATTGAAGATTTTTTATTTAGAACCTCAAATTTTTGTAAAGGGGTAGCAGAGATTAGATCAGTCAGGTAAGGGCAGCCACTCTAACTGGGGATACTGACCCTTGTAATCTTATTTTTTTTATTATCAAGGGATGCACGATACCAAATTTTTTAATAGCGAGTACGAGCCCAAGTAGCTTGCATTTAAGTACTTCCCGATACTTAGTACTGATAGAAGTACTACTATATATCAATGCACTCATTCCAATTAACAAACTTTATTTAAAAAAATTGTTTATCTAATATTTATCTATTTTATTATCAAAGGTCTCACAAAACACACACTTTGTTTTAAATATTCTCCTACTAGTGTAGAATAATCTAGTAAAGCTTTGAAGACTTGAAGTATTATAGTTTTTAAACCAGAGCTCAACCAGATTAGAGGTTGAGCTCTAAAATGGACCCTGAAGGGTTTACTTCGGCTAAAATGGACCTTAATAGTAAAATGCATTTTACCCACAGGAAGACAAGTGGCTCATTAATTATTTTCCTATCAGAGTAATTGGGAATGGCATTGGAGGCTTTTGAAGGTATTGAAGGTGGTGAAACAAATATCTGGAATTGCCCTTTAGCCATTTCCAAAATCGGAAGCTGCAATCAGAAGCCAACTTCAACTCTGGAGGCGGGTATGAATCTCATACTTTGACTCCAATACAGAGAGAGGATGTCAAATTCCCAACTTGTATTGGGAGCCATTTCAATAAATCAACAAATAATGGCTGGCCATCAACAGCAATGTATTGGGTAAGAGAATCTGTGATTTTTACTGTGCAAGCGTTGTCTCTGGACATCTCCCACTTTATCAGAGTTTACTGCAATGATGGTTGTTGGTGTTTTTCGCACCCAAGAGAAATCTGCTTGAAGTCAGCATTGTGTTTTTTTTTTTGGGGGGGGTTGTATCAAATTACTTGTGTTGAAACTGTTAGGTTTTGCTCTTTCTCTTGACAACTTTGCTGTACATAATTTGCTAATTTGCAGTCAGACTGGAAATACATCCACACTGCTGATATATATCCTCCTCTGCTACCCAGCTGGTTAAAGTCACTTTGCCTTTAAATAGTCTGTTCAGCTCGACTACCATATCTTCAGGTTCTTCTTTTTATTTGGGCAGACATGTGATGCTGGTGCAACCCTAATATTTTCACACAATATATTCAGTTTTACTTAAACATTTGAACAATTTAAAGTTATATTAAAAAAGAATATATATTTATTTATTTAAATATGATTTTTTTTTTAAGTAGAGCAAGAGTTACTTTCCCTGGTAATTGGTTACTTTTACAGTAATGTAAACTTATGAAAAAGTAACTAGTAATTGTAACTAATTACTTTTTAAAAGTGCCTTGCCCAACTGGGATTTTCTTTCTAGTGTCCAATCTATGTTTGTGGTTGTCATCAGCTGTTCTGCTCACAAAATATTTTAGATGCTGTGCAATGTTTCGACATGTCTTATTTATTAAAAAGAGCATTCTAAAGTCAGCTGCCTGACAAAATACAACATTTTTTATTAATATTGACAACAGCGAGATATATTTCTTTATGTCATTCTTCATGCTTTTCTTTACATGTCCTTTTCATTTAAACATCTATTGACACGTGTATCTTCAGCACACAAAAGTATGTGAATAGAGACACAGATATAAGTAATAAGAAAGCTCTGTATCCATGTCTATGTAACTATGAAAATATTTTGTTGTCGTTTGTTCAATAAAGGCATCTATTAGAACCTTGTCCGATCAATAGACTAAAATGTTAATGTACTTAACCATCCTTTGCCACAACAGTATCTCTTAGGAAATATTTCTAACGATGGTAAATATCCACGTTTTAATTGCAATCGACATTTTGCTTTCCGATCTATGTACACAAACAGTATGACACCAGTCTATTTACAACCACAATGTTTTGATTTATAAGGATTTTCTCAACTGCCATTACTCACTCCATCACACTTGATTCATCAGAGCATTAGCTCCTCTCTCAAACACTGTTTGTGTAACTTTTCTCCTTACTACTGTTTATCCTGCTTATCCCTTGAAATTTGTAATCTTCTTTGCAGATATAATTTTATCAAAGATAAAATCTATTCAAAGTATTTACAACTGTGCTTGCAAGGGGTTAGCAACAAAAAAGCCATCACTGGGATAATGTACTTTAGGCTATTCTACAGAGGTCAATGACTGACACTTCTCGCATCAGCTAGATTTGTGACAAAGTTTGGTGCCTCTGAGAAAAGCCCTGTTTCAATGACGAGTATTTCTGTGTGGTTGTTTAACCCTCCTATTTAGGACCATTTCTGGCATATTTACTAAAATCCAGAAGACTGATGGGCCTTATGGAGACAAAAGCCTAATTCTGTGCATCTCCTTGTGTAAGGTTACGGGTCAGGTTTAGAGATAAGTAGTGACTTAAGTTTTGATTAAATTTAGGGTTACAAATAAACCAGTTGTGGTTATGGTTAGAGAAAATCTCAGGATTGAGCAAAATTGCAGTTACTAACATAAATGGAAGTCGATACAAACTCCTAATATGGGTAGAAATACAAACTTGGATGTGTGTGTGTGTGGACGGAATGTGGATGAGTACAGTACATATTCACGCAATTGTGTATGTGCGATCCAAAGAGGCATGTAGACCTAGCTGCTGTAATCCGAGATTTACACGCTGTAATGCTGCTGAAAGCCTGCAGGCCATGCTGGCAGAGACAAAGTGAGGGAGAGCAAAAGACAGACAAGAAAGACAACCAAGAAAGTCAAGTAAGAACAGCTATGAAAAGGGGTGGTCAGAAGGGACAACAATATAACTCAATGAAGAACATAATGGATCAAAAAAACAAAAAACAAAAAAAAACTGAGGAACAAAAACCTAATTACTTAGTAAATTAGACACATCCACCAACATGGGAACAAATGCTGAACCCCAATATAATTGATACTGGTTAAATGTTAAAATATAACTGAACTGAACATAAAATCAATAAATTGTCAATAAATCTTTAATGTTAAATAACAGTTGAGTTTCTCTAGATAAGTGTCGCGTACTTCTGGACAAACTGCAACCCCTGATGTTGTAATTTGCAGTTAATATTATATGATTAACAGCTCTTTTCCTCGTATGTCTGGTAATCTATGCTCAATCACTGAGAAACACCCCAGAATGTTTGAAAGGAGTCCTCAAGTCAATTCTGAATGAATACTTGGCCAACCATCCATCCAACAGTAGTCAGAAATTATTTTTATTTTATTTGGTTGAATGTCCTAATTCACATTGCAAATGTGTTCCAGCTAATACACTTATTTTCATATCTCCTATTTATTCTTCCCTCCCGCCACAATCCCAGAACCAGAAGTGAAAATATTTATTAGTTTTATTAATATAGCACTATACAATGTATACATAAGCAAATTACTGAAAAATTGTTGAATTTTGACAGTAAAACAATTTGCTTAATTGTAAACATTTGCAGATGATGTCTTGTAAACTTATAAAAACTGACACAATCAGATCTAAATTTTTATAACAACGGTTTCTTCAGCAGTGTACTTTTGTTGCAGCGTGCTATACAGGCACACAAAAAGCAAAGGCAAAGGCTAGAATCAAAGAGTCTGTATTGTAAGATGAAACATAAATGAATTAGTTCTTCCTTCTAAAATGACTCCTATACGGTAACAAGGCCCTCACCTAACACCATAAGAAACACCTGAGAGTCTGTTGGTATATTTGGTCTGTGAGTGTTAACTACCACCTGGGGAAAATCTCATTATGGCAAGAGTAAAGCATATGTGATGAAAAAAAAAAATCATGGTGTGAATGAGGTCTTTGTAATTATAAGAGGGATAATTGGCTTGTGTTTTTAATAAGTTTATGGCCAATATTTTCTGATTATTTAGTGGACGAGTGAAGAAAGTAATTGTTAGCCTCCAGAGAAAAATTAAGAGACATGTAAAAAAAAAAAAAGAAAAAAAAAAAAGAAAAAACAATTTCTAGTAAACGTATATTCTACGCTTAAGTTTAGCATAGAGAAGTGGAAATGAGTCAAACTGAAATGCAAATAAAAAGGATATTTAAAAACATATTTAGTCATTTACTTAGAACCTCTTTTTCAAAATCAATTCCATTAATCTGTTTCTATGCCATTTCACAAGGTTATTTTATTATATATCTATATATATATATATATATATATATATATATATATATATATATGTATATATATATATATATGAGGTATATATAAACCCCATTCTTTTTTTCTCCCTTTTCATTCCTCATTTACTCTCCCGCTCACTCCCAATCACACACACATGCCACCCACCCTGACACATGGTGTGTTATGCAATGGGTGATGCCTAATTACCACTGACATCGCGGGGACTGTTCACTGCGAAATTAATCATGACACAGGCGTCAGCTTTTGATTTTTTTTTTTTTTGTCAAGCGCTCTGAGCTCCTACCAGCTGATGTAATTAATAAACCAAATGCACACAAATTCTGATTAGACGCTGATACTGATGTCTCAATAAATGCCAAACACTTGAATATCATTTCCAGGTGCAGATAGGAAGAAAACAAGCACAGAAAAATAAAAAAGAGAGAATAAATGCTATATTTTTGACTATTTTTGTCAATATTAAATTCCTCGGTGTTGTTGCAGGTTAGAAAAAGGTAAAGGAGTTCATGCGCATTGAGGATACATCAGTGTATACGTTTACACCGATTTTAAACAGTTGAGTACACTGTAAGTCTACAGAGGTCTACAGAGCTATTTATAATTACAGTATTGTACTGGAAAGCACTTACAGTACATCCAGTCATGTATAATACAAAGAGCTGCTTTCCAGTTAGCGGGAAGCCTTGTTGTTACTTTATTATTACAAATAGATGAAGTGAGACACCAGAAACATAGCCCACCCAAATCTGGCATAATTAATGTGACATGCAGCTCATTCGTGCCCAAACCTCCACCAGGGCTATTTGCTCATTTCTGCTGGTTTCTGCCGCTTCAGTGGCAGATCATTTCAATTCAAGTAGACCAAACTGCAGGCTAATTGATTTGACGTCTTACTTTTTGTTTATATCAATTAAAACCCAATTCTTTTAATTTCACAAACAGGTTTACTGATAAGTCCAAAGTTTTTTTTTTCCTTCATCTGATATTTTTAGTATTTTTACTTTTACACACTGATATAAGCTGCTATGCTGAAACAAAACATCCACGGTCCAAGCACAGAGAAAACGTAAAGTTATTTTTATTTCTTTAATGTTTTTTCACATTTCAGTGGGTTTTGCTCAAATATTTCCATAGGTTTGTAACATTGCTGTAACCTTCAGTGGATTTTATGAGGGATTTGTCTGTGGTAGGCCAAGGCAAATTAGTACTCAATGCTGAAATAGGAAAAAATGAGCCTTTCCATGGAGTCGTCTGTGAACCATGGATTTTAGTGGACTGAGGAAGAAATAAAGAGACTCTAACTTGATTTAGTTGACACCACTTGCATTATTTTTATTGAAAAGTATAGAATTTTTTTTTAATTCACTTTAGCAAAAGCTGTATATGACACCATCATCCTCTTCTGTGCAGTGGCTTCCCAGCTAGCATTAAACTTGTAGAGAAGGTTCCCCGAACGAAGCCATGAATGTTCAGTGAACATTTGCAGACTCCTGCATAAATTACATTAAAGACTATCAAAGCAAACATATTGATAAAAACACAAGCACTGTGTCAGTACCAAAACATTAGTCTGTAAAGCAACTGGGCGTTTGCTTTTAAGCTCAACATGGAGGAACAGGAGAGAAATGGCAAAAGATGGAATCAGAAATAGTCATTTATAATTCACTTGACAGCTCTCTGATATAAAATCAGGCTGTACTTTAAACACCACTTTCCTCCTTGGATTTGTGACCACATTAAAGCATACATTTTTATCAAATAACATGTTTTTGTGTTATTGTAATATTACAAACAAACCATTAAACATGCAGTCTGAAAGAATTAGACATTAGGACGTGTCTGATTGTGTTTAGTGTGATCAGAAAAAAGCAAACTGCAAAGTAATTTTTTCATTAATTCATACAAAACTTTCATCCTGCTTGTGGAAGTTGCAAATTACCTAGCTTTGCTTTGCTTTCCTGTTTGTATTACATTTGATAACAATTACAGAAAAAGCAAGAAATTAAAAACTTTAAGTTTACTTAAAACTAACATGAATGAAAAACAAAATCCATGGAAAACATGTTCTTGTGAAATGTGAGGAAGTCCATCATCAAAAATAATCACATCTGTTTTCCTTAACACCTCTATATGGCCCAAGACTCTTTTTCACAAGCAGCCTCCCTACGTGAGTTTCCATGGCAACACTCCGTAAACTTCAGTAGAATATTTTCCATGTCTGACCTTCATTGGCAGTCTATTTCAATTACATGTCGGCCTTCACTTCCAACAAACCCAATAAAAAACAGATTTCCCGTTAAACCAAAACATACTAAAAAAAAAAAAAAAACTGTTTACTGTGGCCTCCAAATAGTCAAACAAATCAAACTTGCAGTGTCTGTCAAACTTTGGAAGTGAGGTATGAACATTAGTGAAATCACAAGTAAAGCAGGAGTTTGGATCCACAGGTGGTTCTTAATAACTTTGGCAAAAAGTAGCAAAGAACTAACTAATGTATTTAAATAAAAGTATGTCAGCAAATGCAGGTTTGCCACAAAACAATGATTCCAACACAACCAGAAATACTTTTTATATCTCTTCTATAGGATTTCTATTGGCTAAAAGCTCACAGTGTAGAGACAATAGTCATAAATATATAAATTTAGAGGAATTAAATGACTCATAGCATTTTATGCAAATATCAATTAAAGAAAAAAGTATTCACCCACTTTATTGCATCTTTCTTTGTTTTAAAACAAAGAATCTATATTTCTAAATATAGAAATATTTTTTTGAAAGACATTGAATTCCCACAATGGTAATACATGACATAAATGGACATAAAATCTATTGCAGGTTGTAAGTGGTTTTATACAATAATGCTGAAAGCTCTTAAAAAATTGGATGATTTAGATCATGTATATTTATTTTAGAATGGTCCAGTCAAAGTTCTAATCTGAATTCAATTCAAAATCTGAGCTTTTGAAAATTGTTCCTCAGAAACTCCTTATCCAATCAGAGGTTGACCTACTTTGTACAAATGTCATTCTCTGGATATCCAAACCTGACAGAGACAAAATACAAACAAATTTTCAATTTTAAATATAGTGAAATACTGCTCTACAGTATGCTGACTAAGGAAGAATTAATACAAATCGCCCCTACTTGAGGTGCTTATTCATAAAAAAACTTTGAAAAAATAGTTATTTTTGTCCACTTCAGAATTATGTCTTAACTTCAGAATTATGCTTTTGTTGATCCAAAACAAAAAATCTGACTATAATTCATTAAGGGTTGTGGATAAATCATGACAAAGTTGGAAAAAGCCATGAAATCAGAATAAATGAAGCAATTAATAAGGACTTCTTAATTTTTATTTTCATTTTCTCACCTGTAAGATTCCTGGATATAAATCTGCAGACAACATATTTCAGCCTGTATCCTGCTGTTGTCACTGTTGTTTAATGTGGTAAAATGGGTCATTAGCATGCATAATGTTGTGTATTGATGATGAGAAGCAGTCTGGTGTGGTTTTGGTTCAGCTGTGGGGCAGAAAACTGAGACCAAGGTTCAGGGAACAGTGCCAGGTGAGTCTGATTAATGCGTCTCTGGGTGTTTAGTTAATCAGCTTTTTATCTGCGCTGGAGAGCTTAGACCCTGAACGGCCATAATACAATCAAACCACAACCAGCTGATACCAAATACACTAAATACAAACAATTACAATCCTTTTGTAAAACTTTATCTATTGTTTCAGATGAAAATGGTTACTTATGTTTACTGTATGAAAGCAAATACCTTGTTTTGTTTTTTTCTAATAGACCTTTCTTGTTTTGGATCAATTAGTAACACTCCAAAAATTAAGATCATTTTATCCATATGTGCCAGTAATTTCCCGATGTCTTGAGATTTTACTTCAGTATTTTACACAATGTTCTTTCCTCATATTTTGAGAAATGCACCTGTTCCTCCTGCAGCAAAACAACCCCACAACATGATGCTGCCTCTACTTCAGAGTTGAGAATTTTTTTTTTTCGCTTTCTTCAAATGTTACAAGTGGAGCAATAATCATTATTTCCAAACACTTCAGTTTCACTGTCATCTGACCAACAAACATCCCTCTCTGAGTTTGTTTTCAAATTTTAATCTGGATTTTTATGTTGCTTTTGGAATAATGACTTCTTCCACTTTTTGGAATCAAACATTTCATTAATTATCATAACAGTAAACATGGCAAAATTACACATGAAACCCTGTATATAATTAAATTTGTCTAAAATATATTCTGAAATATAATACTAGTAAAGAAAACAAAGAGTTGTTACAGACGCAACAGAAAAAAGGGGGCGGAGCCGTCAGTTTCTAGTCGCTATGGAAACCACTAACTATTAAGAGCAGCGTAACAATATTTATGTACCAATAATTGTCAGGAGAAAATTACTCTTTGACTAAACAAAAATGAATTTGAAGAATAGATCAACCATTTTGACAAACTTTGCATTTATTATATTGTCAAAATAAAACCTTGTAATGCAGCATTTCCGTAAGAACTGAAGGCAATATGGCTACTTGGTGGTGCCATAAAATCACACTATGTGGCTGGAAAATATGTAACAGGTGATCAAAAATAAAATATGTCTCGAGATCAGTATTTAGTTAGTTAAATCATCTCATCTAGCTGAATTGAAAGGAAGATAAAAACCCTCCATCTAAACAAATTTCTCTGCTGTAACAGAACAAGGCATGGCACCAAATCAATGGCATGTCTGCCCGCAAATGGAGAACCATGAATGCATGACTTAAGTGAGCTGTGATCGTCAGGAGACCAGTGAGAGTGGGATTAAGCAGGAGCAGAACTATGTAAAGTCACTTCATTTCTTTAGATGTGAATAACTGTTTAAAAAAGTAAATTACAGGGGGAAAAACCAGTAGAATGGGAGAAAGCATCTGAAGGAGGTTACTGGTGACAACCGTCTTCACTGATTGAATTTACCTCTGTAATTACCACGAAGGATGGGGACTGGATCCTCTGCCCGGCTGACAAGTGCTTTGCTTCAACGTTAGCACGCTCCAATTCACCTGTCCCCATGAGGCACACCATGCGTTTCTGTGGTAGGCTGTTGGCCTTTTCAGCTTCTGGAGCTGTCAGGCATGTGTCTATACTGGAGTGGAAGCCTGCTTCTTATCATAGCAATCACTCATCTGAAAGGACCCCTCTTCCTCTCCCAAGCAAAGCTGTAATAAACTGTTCAGTGTTTGAAGGCTGGTTTTCTAAAATGGCTTCTAAAAGCTTGGATAGATTCAAGGGAGCTGTGTAATAATAAATCAGCAAATCATTGGTAATTTTATTTATTCTGTTGATCTACAGTCTTTGAATACATAAAAGAACAGCAGATATCAAAATTTTCTCTTGGTATGAATCATGTATGACTCACAAGAGGGAACTATTTTATTGTAAAGTACTGTGAAATAATAACTAACAAATTTATTCTGTTTTGCTTTATTGTTAAACACTGCAAAAACACAACATTTTACCAAGTTTCTAAAGCAAATATCTAATAAGACAAAACTAACTTACAAGTAGTTTTTCAACAAGAGAGATAAACTTATTTTAAGTCAAAAATTTCTTAATATTTATGGAAAAAGTACTAACTCTATTTCCAGATTAATTCACTTGTAACAAGATATTTTTCCCATAAGTGAAATAATCAACCAATGGATCAAATATTTTCTCATCAGTGTTAAGGAATTTATGACTTAATGTCATATTTCTTGCTTAAACGTTATATGTAAGTTGTTTTTTATCTTATTTCAAGTGCACTAAGATACTAGAACCTAGAAAAAATACTTGCCAAGATTTTGTGTTTTTGCAGTGAATGTATCAGACTAAACATAAATTTAATACATACGAAAAACACCTCTCAAATCATATATTTTTTGTTGCCAAAAGTGATTTTTTTTTTTGCCTAATACATCTTTCAAGAAGAAAAATGGGATGATTTTTTTTTTTTTTTTGCACTAATCACTTTTGACACAAAATGATTGATTATCATTTTGTGATAATCAATAGGTAGGATGGTAATGATTTGTGGCACCATTACTAAGGTGGTGATCAAATTCTGTATGCTGAAGGAATGTAAACTTGTCTGCTATTTAAATAAAGCTGCATATTGTTTCGTTAGGATGGCGCATTGGGTAGCAATTCCCATGCAAACTCGATTCCCAGAGTTTGCATGTTCTCCTTGTGTATGCATGGGTTCTCTCTAAATTCTCCCTGTGAGTGTGTGTGTGCATGGTTGTTTGTCCTGTCTGTCTCTGTGTTGCTATGCAACAGACTGATGACCTGTCCAAGGTTTACCCGGCCTCGCCCGAAATGTTCGCTGGAGATAGGCACCAGCAACCCTCTCAACCTGATTAGGGAAAAGGGTGTACACTTCAACTGGGCAGAAAGCTTTTATTGTGTTTGACAACCTTGATGTACAAATGCAACTTTGGCAGAGACCTATAAGGACTTCCCAAGATTTTGGCACTATTCTTGTGAGGTATTTTTAAATTTCTTTGGCACCTTGAGTAAAATACACTCCTCTGTTCTTTCAGAAAATGGCTACATTTCTATTACAAATGTGTGCAAAACAGTGTCGATATTCAGCTGAAGTAAAAAAAAAAAAAAAACTCAATTACAATCTCAGGGGAATATGTTTGTTCATGCTATAAGTCATTGAAAAACATGCCGCACATTATCCACCAACCACTTCCTGTTGCCTTCTTTTGTCATTCAGTAGTAACATCCAATTGCTGATCATGATGTGTGATGCAAAAAATTACCTTGTCCCAGTACCAAAACCTTTTTATTAAAAAACATTAGTTATTATTTTAATTAGCATGTTTTCATTAATCAATTTATTTGTAATTAAAATTTGCACAATTACGAAAATGGTCAACGAAAACGGAGCTACTATTGCCTTTGCATTAATGAAACCATGGATTCTTTTCTGAAAGACAATGTTTGACTGCCAGTTTGAGTACTTAAGTAGAACCTCCACAAGACATTTTATACCTTACAAGAACTCAGGTGCAGAACTCTCAGGAAGTCTTTACTTTCTGCCTTTCTACTTGTCAGTATGACCAGACCAACTTCAGGACCTTTTTAAAGCTAAAGTCCGATCGGTATTTTACAGAAGAACGATAGTCCAAAACACACCAGCATGTTGGAAAAAAAGATATGTATGAGTCATAATCTGGACTTCAATCTAATTAATGTGGTGTTCAAGTTCCTCAAACAGGACATTTGTGTTCAAAATCTCACCAATATGGCTGACTTAAAACAATTCTGCAAGGAAGAGTGGGGGAAAAAATCCTCCACAATAATGTTAAAAGCTTTTTGCTAAATATTGCAAACACTTGATAGAGAGGATCTACAATAAAAGATCTTCTGTTTAGGGGAGATCTCACACACGCACACAAAAACTGATCAATCCACCAGGATCCTGACAGAAAACTCAACAAGGTAGCAAAATATGAGAGAAAAAATCTGTTCTGATTTAATTCTGATATTCCAAATCAAAATCCTATTTATGGACCATTAATAGGTAGATCATAGCAACAGCCTCGGTTAGAAGGCTAAGTTATCTTTGACTAGTTTGACTGATCAATACTTCCTTGCTTTGGGAACAGCTAAAAGTTTCTATGGGGCATCTAGATAAGCAGTGAAGAGGAATGTGGAAGCTAATCTATAGAAATCAACTCTCACAACCTAAGTCCAAATTGCAGGCTGTGGTGCAGAAAGATGAAACAGTGGCTGAATGTGACTGACAACTCCAGAGATTAAACTGATTATTTGACCGCTGCTGGAGTGAAACCAAAGCCTACACTCATGATGGTGCCATGAGATATAGGCAGTAAAATGTAAATAATAATTTTATCTGAATAACTAAATCAGAAGAACGATGTGAAAAAGCGGAAACACAATGTTCTTTTTTTTTTTTTTTTCAATAATGCACCAGTTTTAAGGATCTTATCTCAACTAAGTCACAAATTACTATCTAGACTATTGATTTTGATTAAAGCAGGCTGAATATTATGGAGGTATTTTTCAAGGTATTCCTGGTGCAAACGTACCTCCATAAAATTGTATTTTAATCCATGATGACATTGGTGGAATTTAAATAAACATTGCTTCTTTTTGTAGTTTGTTTTTCTTTGATATATTTCAATGCAGATATATTTTGTTGCTTTATTCAACCATTTTAGGAGCTATTTTAATTTTTTCTTTTTAAGTCCATTAACTTTGACCTATGAATCATTCAGGCACAATAAGACTCTCAAATTCAAAAGATAAATAAGCACTGTGCCCACAAATTGCAAAAAACAAACTTAGCAAAAAACCAGTTATTGTCATGTAAAGCATGGCAGATGCAGACAGGAACTTGGCATGATTGTAGTAAAGATTAAATAATAGAAAAAAAAAAAATGCAGTGATCTTTCATTTCCAGATGTACTTTCCAGAACTGACCAGCAATGCGCCATATACATTAATCAAACGTCCGTAGAACTTAATAGGTACCAATTTATAGAAAATATCTGGTAACGTAAAGAAAGTAACTCTGGAAAGTACTGTGAAGTTTTTTTGTGCACTTATTGAAAGTTACCCTGCTATTATCTGAACTTATTAGAGAGTTTACAAACCATGAGCAACTGCTACTGAACAAAAAGGTATATTCTCCTCAAAAACATATTTACATTAAAACTATGAAGTTCATTAATTTAATTTAATTTAAATAAACTGTCAAATGGGACAGTGCATATTAATGAAGAACTATTGTAAAAAATGCACATTTTGTAAGTACATTATATGCAAAATATTATTTAAATTATTTTAAATTATTTTAACTGTATGTCCTGAACTAGCTCATCATTGCTGACTCCACATATTTTTCTGTTTTTCCATGTTTAGAGTGGGCAGTGTATTGTTTGTTTTTATCTTGTAGGTCTATTGCTTATAATTATGTACATCGCTTTGAGATGCTTTTAGTATGAAATCTATTTTTTAAATTATTGATTAATTTTCTGATTAATATTAGTTTAGTTCACTTACCATTTCAAGGTTATCATTCTGTGAAAATGATAACCTCCCCCCCTCTAGCAGACTGATGCTGAATGCTCATACAGAACGTATTGTGAGCTTCTGTTCTTGCAGATGGGGTTTTGAAATTATCTGAAATATTACCTATTTATCATATCACTTAAATATTTACCTATCAGTGTACCGCCACCTTTTTGGATTTTTATCCAGCAATGAGTCTGGGTATTGTGTCTTAATTTGACATCAGCTGCTTCAACTCCTGATTAGCAGATCCCTGAACTGGAATAGAAATGTTGCGCCACCTAGTGGAGACAACAACTAAAGCATCACATGAGCTGAATGACTTCTCTCTCTGGACTTGTGGGTCGCATAAACTGGGTGTTAATTGCCAAGTGCAGCTCTCGACTCACCTCCTCTGCAACTGCAAGGCAATCTATTTTAAAGCTGGGGAAACGGAAAAGCAAACAAAAAAAAAAATATGGCAGCGTTTCACGTTGTGATGTCTAAATGAGACAGAATGGGAAGCAGAAGAGAATCTTGGACGTTATGTTGAAGTGAAATCAAACAGATCAGAAATGAAAAGGGAGTTTTTTTCTGATCTGAGAGCGGTGCCCTATTTCCAGACTGCTCGGTCTACCTGCGCTCGGAGAGCCCCTCCCTCCGTCGCACGCCTCCCCCCCTCTTGCTCCTCGGAGTTTATGTTGCACTCGTTGCAGTAGGAGGGTCCATGTGCACACAATGACGTCGCTCTGACTGCAAGTCCAACCGACTCCTGCGTTTGTTTTTTTTTATTACTCCTCTTAAAAAAAAGAAGAAAAAAAAGAAAAAAGAAAAAAAATGCAGGGCCCCAGATTCGTTAATCTGCGAAATTACTGCCATAATGTGAGATTATGCGCCGCTGTCGCCCGACCCATCGCTGAGGCTCGTCTTGTCAGGAGCAGCGGCTCGCTGTTGAGGATTACTAGAGATAATACGCAGTAGACTTTTACGGTGTGCGTTTAGCTGTCAAACTGACAGCGATGTGTCAGGAAGAGTAGTTAGAGCGCGTTTGTTGATATTTATTCACTTTGCAGTGCGCGTCTTTCCTCCCCTGTCTTCTGGATTACCGCTGCCCAGCAACACAGCCACCTGACAACTCTGAATGTCGTAATTAAGGTAAGGAAGGACGGAGCTCCGCGTTTCACAGTGTGCATTTTAATTTGACGATGCTTTTGGACGATAATTTAAGAGAACACGTTGTCTCGTCGGATGTTTAAACACTCGCATCCCAGGTCGGGTTACTCCAACAGAGAAATCTAATAACTTTCATCCGGGGCAGCCAGTTTTTCGTCTGCTCCATAATAAAACTCTTCGAGAAGTTTATGCACACCGCTTCATCTTTGAGACGTGAACAGCAAAGTGGTATTTTGAAACAGAGTTCAAATGTATGAATTTATGTTTTTGGAGATTGCTTGAAATAACAAAAATATGATTTAAATCATTCATATTTTCCCCTTTTCTGCTCAAATATTTTGTTTCGTTTATAAAGTAGCAAAAATTGCAGAAGTAACTTCATAGTTGCAACAACAACAAAAAAAGTGCAAATCGCCTGTATTCCTTGTGCTTTATAATTTCTGCGCACCGTCAAAATGGAGAGATGTGCAGAAAGTCCCAGAGGCAGAGTTTCCGCCGCGGACCATAAACAGGATTATTCAATATGAAGTATGTTTTAGTCTTCACATTTTTATATCTGGGCGCTAACTTACAGGGTACAACGGTAATCAAAAGTGAAAATGAATGCAATGGAATATTTTTCGCATTAAGTCGCAGTAAGTTTAACTCAGTCAAATTGCCCTCCTTGCTATGATCTAATGTGTGCACGGCAGCCTGCAAGAAATTTACATCACACAGTGGTGTGCTATGATTGCAAATGCGTGGATTTGAACTGTTAGATTGTTTTATTCAAACATCATATTGATGCCCCGGTGCCTGCAAACTACAGCTGAAGTTGTGTCGCAGCAATGTTGTGGTCTCCGGAGCAGGAACTATTGAGTGACAGCTTTCGGTCCAATCACTGCGCGACATGATGAAGCTGAGGGATTTTAGACTGAGCCATCCAATAGGGGCGCAGATGAGGTGGGAAACTGACAACGTTACGGAGATTAATTAACCCTCAGTTTGCGCTTTTTTCGTACAGCTGTAAGATTGCACACTGCCGAAGTTCAGCGACAAGACGACTTGTAGAGAGAGAAAATATGATCCAGACTTGTACAGAAGAAGTCTTATTTCTTTATGTTGCTCTGGGGACACATTTTAAGAATAAAAAAGAAAAATCAGGCACCAATTGTATAAGAATGTCTTATATTTTACATTAAAAAATAAGTTAATAATGTATATATATATATATATATATATATCATCATAACAAATCCCTGGTTTTATGGCCTCTGTAGTTCAACATGATCATTATGTCAAATTGTGCAACTTTTGTTTCATGCACATACTTGTACCAGTCATTTTCAAAAGCATTTTTAAAAAATACCTTCAGAATGCCATTTTTTTTGGGTTTTTTTGCAAAAAGCAGCAAATTGCCTGTTTTTGACGTTTATATTATTGTGTATATAACCTACTGTTATATTGACAATAATAGTTATTGTGCACATTTTTTTATCTAAATAATTTTTTTATTTCACCATGCCTTGACTGTTTTTAAAAAGCAGTTTTAAAAATGGATCATTTAGTGATTTGCTGCAACGTTTATTTAAAATCTGGGTATTTATTGGGGCAAAGTGCTGGGGCAAATTCAACTGCTTTTTTTTTTTTTTCTTTGAAGAAATTCTAGTATTTATTCTTTTTGAGGAGAAAGCAAATAAATTAGCATTGTTATAAAACTAATAGACAGCACATTAAATTTTCAGTGATGCAAGGTGGAAAGTGTTTTTTTAAAACATAAATACAGCAGCATTTGGAAAATTGTATGAAATATCAGTACAAATATCAATAAACAGAAATAATGATTATACGACTGTTTTAAAATTTCTCTAAGTCTGGCAAAAAAAATAAAATAAAAACAGTATAATCCACTTTGGTGGTTACTTTCATTGGGCCTATTTTGATAACAAATTTAGATGGACGATAAATTGTCCCAAACGTTTTGCTGATAAACCATACTATTGTGGTTTTGTATCCATTTTTAAGTAGTGGTATGGCATAATAATAGAAGAACACATTCTCAATTATCAATAAACTTTAAACTACATTAAACATTTCGCTGAAACTGGCAGCGACGGTTTAAAGTCTTCTAAAATAAATGAACAAAGTCTACGTAATAACACAATTGTTCTTAAAAAAAAAAGCTAGTTAAAAACAAAGCACCAGAAAGATGACTTTTATCATCCAGTTTTTGGTAGAAAGAAAACAAGAGAAAAATTATTAATCATCCAAATGCAAATTATTGAGTTTGTTTCAATTTATCATACATTTAATTGATTTATTGCTTATTGTTACAGGTCTAATTAAAGTAAGCAGTTTGCAATCTAATGTCCATAAGTGATTTGTTTGTTTGCCAGGTGACTCAATGAGCCAGCAATGGAGACCAAAGGATACCAAAGTTACTTTGATGGAGAAGACGCAGAGAATAAATGGTCTGAAGCCCCGAGCACGATGGAGTATTCCTGCAGCACGGAGGATTCGAGTCTGACTAGCAGCGACATCCTGATGGACGTAGTCAATGTCAGCTGCTGTGCTGGAAGCCTGGCAGCCGACAGTAAAGACAAGAATACCAAGAAGCAGGAGCAGCCAACGCTTCAGCTCAGCCAGAGCCAGCCATTTGTTCTCCCACACTTCAACAACACCCTGCATGGTCTTAAACAGGAAATGGACTCCAAGGAGCTTTCCAAGACTGTGGCTGAGTCTATGGGTCTGTATATGAACGCTGCCAGAGAGGCGGACTTTGCTTTCAGCCATCATGGAGGCAGCTCAAGCCCAGGGAAACCTTACCCAGTATGTGGGCGCTCACTGGAGGAGAACCAGTGCGGCTCCAAAAAGAGCCCCAAGTTGAAGCCCTTTGGCTTTCAACAGCCAGGTGCCACTCCCAGGGAATGCACCACTGGGACTGTAGTTAGCTCAGCGTCCATGCTCGTGTCCTCCCTGTCCTGCAGTCCCCAGACATCCAGCTGCATCTCAAGCCCCGGAGGCAGCAACAACATGGTGTCATCTACAACCAGCCCCACATGCTTTGGACCACTGTGTTCGTCTGCCAGCAGCCCTGGAAGCCAGACCTTGTGCGCAGCAACTCTAGCCAACATCAAGACCAGGAATTCAGTCACATGTAGCCCTGTAGAGTCCAGCACAGTTGGTTCCCCTCCGCTGACCAGTCCACTTAATGTCATGAGGTCCCCCATGTCTAGCCCACAGAGCATGAGTAGTGTGCGATCCCCTCCATCCTGCAGCACTACATGTAACATTAGGTCGTCTGTTTCCAGCCCCACCGGTGGCAGCTGCGCTGCTGCTACTAATAACAGTAACACAGCAAGGCTGTCCATCTCCAGTCCGGCCTCTGGGGGCCCTATGGCTGCCAGCAGCCCCCAGAACTCCTCCTCTGTCGGGTTTCCTGTGTCCAGTCCGGCTGGTGGGCTAGGTTTGGTTCAGAACAACACCAACAGTCCGGACGCAGAGGGGATGACCAGAGACACAGATTTCAAGAACTTTGAGTTCCCTAAAGTGGAGATGGTGGACGGGGAGGTGTTCAGCGTGGGGCTGGACCAGATGGGCATGGTTAAGTACATCAAGAATGAACCTGAAACTGAGTTCCGGAGCATGTGTCTCGGGAGCTCCAAATGTAACGTGAGCAGCACGCCATTAATCACGCAGATTAAGAGTGAGCCAAACAAAAATGAGGGTTGCATGAACCAGCAGCCCTTCGGCGAGACGCCGCCGTCCCTCGGCCTCTTCCCTGCATCCGAGACCACATATTTATCCCTGAGGAACAACATTGATGAATACAGTCTCTCTGGGATCCTAGGGCCCCCAGTCTCTTCTGTGAATGGGAACTATGAGACAGACTTGTTTGCCAACAATGTACTGTCTAAAGGGGTCAAACAAGAGTCCAATGACGGCAGCTATTACCAAGACAATAACAGCATGTCCACCTCCCCCATTGTTGGAGTTAATTCCGGCGGACACTCATTCCATTACCAGATTGGAGCGCAAGGAACAATGTCATTCACGCGGCATGACATGAGAGACCCGTCCAACCCTTTGTTGACTCTAATTTCACCTGTAACGGCGTTAATGGAGTCGTGGAAATCTCGGCCAGGGATGTCACAGGGTTCCCTGTCAGCCAGGAGTGAAGGCTTCTCGGGTCAGAACTGCATCACTGACAGCATGTCAAGGTAAGAGGAAGAAAACGTGTCTCTATGGAGTTTCTGGTTGAAATTTGAAGAGCAGCTTTACTTATGTCTTACAGAGTATTCCTCTTGAATGTTTCATAAGTGATGTTTACCTTGAGAACTGCAAAATGTAATCAGTAACACTTAAAGCACAGTGGAAACTGGAATTACACAACAAGGTTCAGGTCGCAGACATGACATCATTTCCCTGTGCTGCACTGTAACACCAAGGCAAAGTTTAGCTCTTATCTGCAAGCAATCCATAAATATAGACATATTTTATTGGATTCTTATCAGGACGTCTCGCTGAGATCTCCTCCAATGCAAATAGCTGTTTATTGTAGTCTGTTGGAATCATTATAAATAATAAATGTCTGATCATTACAAGCTTTTGTTGCCAAACACGTGTCATAAACAGCTGATTATGTTGAGGCCTAGGGGAAAATAAATCTGTGCTAGCTGGCTAAGATGGTAGAAATCAAACCCAGATGTTGAGGTTCGGTTTTGTTCTGGTCTACCGGATTCATCTGAAGAAAGTATATAATTAAGGTGTTAATGTTTAAGCTGTAACCTAAGCCGTTAAACCAAAACAACATCAATGAAAAAACCCTAAGCTTAAACAGATGCATATTAAATACCAGTAAAATTGCTGAACTTTAAGGTCATTATGTGCTGGAAGTTGGACAGGTGATAAACACATTGTTATCACCGTTTTATGGATGACATGTCAGTGACACAGATTTTATGAGCCGGTGGAAAAAAAGAAATCTAAATACAGTCATAAACTACCTGCAGTTTACCTGCATATCTTCAGTGAGTTGCTATTGGTTTGTTTTTATGGACCTCTACTCAGATGGCCTTGGTGGAACAAATAACTGGTTGTAGTACAGAAACAATCAACAGAATCATGAAGTGGAAATTTATCTTCTTAGTTTATTCTTCTGGAGAGCTCACTGATTGTCCTGCTCACCCTACCTTTTAGTTCATTTGCTGTCATTTCTGTTTCTGATTCAGCAGGATGAACTGCCGAATACAATACATTGCAAAAATATTTATACACTTTTTCCATTTTTACTTTAGATTTTAAGTGATAGGATGAAACAAAGTAGTGTTTAATTGTTGTAGAGGGAAAAATTATTAACGTTTCTGTGGTTTAATGTAATCTGGACTTTGACTGGGCCATTTCATTACAATAATACTTATAAATCTGAATCATTCAATCATAGATCTGGGTATATTATATTCAGCTTGTCCTGTTAGGACAGTGGTGCCCAAACTTATTACGTCATGGTCCAGAACTGTCAAGTTCAAATTAATTGAGGGCCACAAAAGATTGCTAAGAAAAAAATATCAAGAAAAAAATTATTTACATGACTAACAAAATAAAATATTTTAGTAAAATTAAGACGATTGTATAGAAAATAGAGCTATAAATAATTTAGATCTGAAACATAACAGGTTTGTTTAAAACAAATTAAAATAAACTACTAATAAAATCAAACAAGCAATTAAATTTAATTACAAGTGAAATTAGTGGTTGAAAAAAGATGAATCCTTCATGTTGTACTTCCATATTTAGTATAATACTGCTCAGTGTATGTCTGGTAAAAACTTTAAAGGGTTAATAGAGTAGCAATGTTGTGATGACTCTCTGAAGGTAGTTTCAGAAAGAGCAGGCGTTTCTTAGACAGGTCCAATTTCAAGAAGTTGAATTACAAAGTCAATTTTCTTTTAAGTTACATTTGACATACAGCATTTTAACAACAACTGAAGTTAGCATAGTTACTTGATTGCGGTATAAAATGGGACTACGTGGCTGGAAAATACATGTTATTGGCCAAATTTGTCGAGAGCATAAATAATGGACGGGTTCTCTCTGGGTACTTTGGCTTCCTCCAGTCCGAATACATGACTGTTCGGTTAATTGGTGTCTAAATTGCCCTTGGGTATGAATATGTTGTTTGTCCTCTTGTGCGTCTCTATGTTGCCCTGCGATGAACCAGCTCAGAGTGTAACCAGGTTTTCGCCTAAAGACCACCCCAGCCCCCAGTTCAAGTTCCTTTCACTTTACAATTTTGGGCTGTCTTTTGTTGGTTTACCATGTGAAATCTTTAAAAAATTACTTTGAACTTTGTGGTTGTAAGAAAAAATTTAAGTACAGGAGTTGAGTGCTTTTTCAAAGCAGTGCAAAATTTATATTTGGCAGAAAGTTCACCTGGTTAGATTTATTCTTAGTCTTGAAAATGTTGAGCAGATTGATTATCCATTTAATTATTGTGCTCCTTATCAAATACTTGTGGCTCGGTTGCAGCGAGCTCTGGGGCTGCTCAGACATATCTGTGTTTGAGTTTATTTATACTGCATTTCACCTTATCATGATTTTTCTATCCTCTGGGTTTGACGTGTTTATTCTGCTTTATATGAGCTGTGCACACTTGTCTAAAGAGTAGATACTCCGTCTGTGTGTGTTTGTGCATGTGCTATAACAAGGCTTGCAGCTCTGCGGAGACTGATACAGCCCCGTTGCCTTGGAGGCAACCCATATGGCAGGAGCCAAAGCGATGTTGACGGGATCACTGCCACCTTGGTCCTAATGAGATCCAGCTTAGACCTAATGTCAGACAGGATGACAGGAAGTGGTGGGCCACATGGCAGCGAGGCGGGGAGCCAGGAGCCCATAAAGGGAAAAAAATATATACATACTTTAATACAATGCAAATATAAAACACATATAGAAACTATAGATAGATACAAATATGTACCAGGTAGAGTGAAACAGAAACATGTTGAGCTTATGTTACTACAAACCTTTTGTCATATCTGTGGAAGAGGATTAGGGCCACTGAAAAAAAAAAAAATTCAGAATTTAATTTTGGATTTCTGACTTTTTTCTCAAAATTCTGGGTTTAATTTCAAAATTTAGATTTTTTTTTTCCGAATTTTTTTTCAGAAATGTACAACTTGTATTTGTACATTTCAGCAACAAGGCAGGTCAAAGTGCTTTACATCATAAAAACACAAAAATCACCAATTGAAACATTAAATTTTTCCAAGCGCCATCATTACACGTCAGAATTTATTTTAAGCAGTACACTGGTGTACCTAATTTGATACATTTGAGCAAATGGATGCACATATTTTGAGATGATTAAAAGTAAAATTGTTGCAAAATGATCACATGAAGGAAATTTTGCCCTTGGCAAACCCACAAATCTCTTTTTACACAATCATGGGCAATTTTGTTAGCGATTTAGGCTGTTCCTGGACTACAACACACAAAACAAGTTGATAGAGGTATTTGAGCTGAATAGAGTTGCAATAATTTGCTCTTTCTCCAGGGAATTTGCGTGGTTTTTTTTGTTTTTTTCCTATTGTGCTGATGGTTATGGGTTCTCACCAGGTACTCCAATTTTCTCCCACAATCCAAAACTTTCACTGTTAAGTTCATGGTTTCTTTAGCTAGCATTTTGAAACAGCACAATAATCATTGTTGTGTTTGTGTGTAGCATGATGAACTGGAGATCTCTCACCAAATGACGTCTGGAGACAGACACGTGCCCTCCATGACCCTGCAAAGATTAGCGGGTATGGACGAAAAACGGGCGGATGACTTCTTATCTGTTTTTTTGCTTTTTAAACCAGAATGGAGTATTCTGCTGTTTAATGCATTCAATGAAAATGGTTTTGATGAATTTCAAAAAATCTGATTTTTCAGTATTTGACCTGCTGATCCAGTCTCTTGAAGTTTCTGCTCATGTGAGATCTCCAATTTACAAATTAACATTTTACCAGGTGGATTTAATCCAAGAAAACTTTTTGTCTTTTAATTTCATAATCCAGCTGATTGTAAAATTTTAACTGAAGCTTTCGGCAATTTTCCGAGTTTTAAAGTTTCTAATTAAAACATCTAAACATGTCCTCGAGCCTTTGAAAAAGCAACCCACACAACAGATTGACATTTTTTCCGTGCTCTTTGCCTGAAACCAGATTCTGCAACTTGACATTGCAAGGAAGTATCAGATTTGAGCCGGAAAAATGCTTTCACCTGGACTGTGGCCAACTCTCAATGTTCTGCAGAGGGATGAAAAGGCACACTCCTGAGATAACTCTAACAAGACTTTAATTGTATGTTCCTCCACTAAATTAATGGATGGAAATGATTTGATTAATTCAGACACCGTTGGATACTAATATCCAATTAAATTCCCGACACCAGGCATGCACAGGAGCTCCCAGTGCATTATGTGTTCCTGACTCTGAAACGGGCAGCTGCACCTTTGGCTTGGTGGAACGACCTTTCAGGTGACGGACTGAGAAAATGACAGACTCGTCACCGTTTTAATTATACACATTCCTGTGTAAGATGGTGCATATTTAATCATTTAAAATGTGCTAATCTTGTCCTGAGATAAACTTTAGGTCACAGGTTTGTGTTTTCTTTTTATGTCATGTTGCTTTTTGGAAAAAAAAAAAAAAGTGTTTTTTTGTTCTCTTGCTTTGACTTTGTTGTTGCATAATTGTAGATGTGACAGTTTCTCAGCAACTGTGTCATTTCAGACACTCCAACGTATTTTGCGCACATAAGTAAATATGGTTGATTGCTCAATAAATTCTTTTAACTCTTTAGTCATTGTGTCTAGCTGTGAAAAATGCACTGTAAAAGTAATGCCACTCAACAGAAAAGACAATATTCCTTTATTTACAGTAAAGATCTTGTTTAGCTTCCAGACTTTTATTGTCATTTTAAAAAGAAAACAGACCTTTGTCTTGTTTTTATTGCAAGAGGAGGTGTTGGACTTTTGTACTTATTTTAAAATTCATTAAACAATCTGCATTGAAGAAGATGAATATATAAAACCCCTCAGCGTATCCCCTGGTGTGCTGGTTTTCTGAATACTAAAATTGGGCCTAAAGGATAAAATTTTAACATCTATACAGTGGTGCTTTCTCAGCTGCTCAGGGTCTGCCTACTTAAATAAAATATTATGCTTCAAAATAACTTGAGCAAAACAAAGTTCAAACTTATTTGTGACGCTAACGTCATAAATCTGAATTTGCAGGAATAAATTGGAGTGTTGTGCAAGTTTTTTGCACCTGATAACTAAACAAAGCAGGTTATGGTCATGCTTGATGTCCAGACTGTGTCTTTAGCTGAAGCAGATCTGAGAAGCCACAGTCAAAGAGAAGAATAGTGGTGAGGTTTAGGTGGATTTTTACTGTTGCACAGTGCTGCACCAGATCGGAGAACTTTTTATCTTTGCAAATTTCACCGGGTGACATCATGGTAGCCCCACCAGCTGACTCTCTTTGTTCCCAGCAACGTGACAATTTTCTTTTATATTCCAACCAGGTTGCATATGTTGGTTTTACGGCTTTGTTTTACAATAAAATTGTATCTCATATAGTCTTCTGCGTACCTGCACTGCTCCAAGATAAATTAAGTAAACAGTATTTAAGTGTCTTCTTCTATAGAGCAAATTAGAACAAAACATAACATAAATATTTAATATAAATTTTAAAATTTCTTGTAATACAGATTACTATTACAAGATCTTTCCTTACAGATTACAGATTACAGATCTTTCCTACCTAGGAAGCTCTTCCTTGGAACTGCAGAATCCATGTCAAGCTTCTGCCTCACAGAGCATCCTTTCCCTATGACTCCCCCACTCAGACCCTTCAGACTAGTGGCAGCAGCAATTCGCAAACACCTGGTGTATCTGCTCATCTGCTACGTGCAACAAACAAGCTACTTCTCAGTAATTGCTGGTTAAAAGGCTATTGAGCACTTGATAGATTCTTATTTGATATATGTAGTATTTTTATAACAACTGAAGGTAACGTTGTCACTTGACTCCACATAAAATGTCACTTTGTGCCTGGAAAATACTCACTACTTCTCCTTTAAAAGCAATTTCTCTTTTATTATTATTATTATAATTAGTGGAACTAATAGAACAGCTAACAACTGAGCTGCTATACTTGATCATTTTTAGCTGCTTACTGTTTTCTGTGTGGTGTTCGAGCCTGAAAACCCATAAAAACATTTAAGCTGTTTCTCAGCGAACAAAATAGAGTGTCCTTAACTATTTTGTTCTGATTCTTTATATGCTGAATAAACTTTTCCAAATACATTGACCAATGTCTTTATGAGGAGATTATATATACATTGTCTCGCTTCTTCATTAAAATGTCAAGCCACACTAACTGTTAGTATACAGTTAGTGTATATTAACTGTATATTCAAACAAGCGGAAACAAGTTGGTAGTTTTATTCATTGACTTTAAGCAATTGTGTTTTAAACCATCCAATAAATAATGAACTTACTTTCATAGGGTGCAAAGTCTAACAGGTGCAAATTTGACACCGAGTCAGACGATAAAGTGGCAATCACATTAGTAAACAGATTTTGCACCCAATAAAACATATCATAAACTGGTTGATGGCCTAATTACAGTTTAAAGTGGAAACTTATTAAAGTTTCCACTGGGGCAGCCGAGGTGGGGGAGGGGACAATGACAACCACTACAATTATTAATTTAAGAGAAGCAAGGCTGAGCTTAAATTAGTGATTTATTTATCTGATATAGGTTATGTGGGGTTTGTGCTCTGGTGAGCCTCCTTTGCATCCTTCCACTTTTGATTTTTGATTTATTACACAAGATTTTTGATCCCATTATGTTTTTCAGATTAAAATGTTTTGTAAGAGCTATGGTTAGCAAACCTAGAATAACCTTCTTCATCTCTGGGTCAAACACAAAGATATCTATTACAAGCACAAAATGAATTGTGTTAATGGTAAAATATAAAGCTAGTAGTCATTTTTATTTATGGTTTTTTAAAACCACATTAGAATCCAAATGCCAAATCAGTGAACAACTGAATAATATTAATCAATAAAGTTGCCAAATTTACAACTTTTCACATAGTCAGTGAAAAATTAAAGAACAGCATCAAACAAAAACAATCACATGCATTTTGGCATTGGCATAAAGTGGAAAAGGCAGACTCATTGTTTTTTTTTATCAGGTATAAGTATTTGATTTAATGTGAAAATGCCTTTTTTTACTTTCAAATAAACAGTAGTTTTTAAGCATTATGTCTATTAAGTTATATTCAAAAGCAACACTTAGGCATATTGTTTTGTAATGAAGAAATTCTCCCTGCAGTCGTATTTAATGTCATTATTGGGAATCTGGCATATGCTTTTTTTTAAATTTCTTATTTTCCATTAAAAAACCCCCACATAAGATTAAAGTTGGATACATACCAGAGGCAAATCTGCAATTCAAACAAGTGTTTAAAAGAATTTCAGTCAGATTTCTTTTAAGTTTTATGAAGAACCTGTTTGTTCAGCTTATGGAAACAATGTATTATTTCTTAAGGGATGATACAATAACCAGATGCTTTTGTTGTAAATCTGAATAAAGCGTCTTAAAACATCTCCACACATCTCCTCCACACTTATGCACACGTGCACAACACTGCTGTTAACATCAGGAACAGCTCACTTTCTAGGCCAAACTTAACACTCTCATAAAAGCGTGATACTTTACAAGAGGCAACGCTGCTGGGATTTGAAAACTTGTTGTGTCCTTAGTTGAACTTCTTCCTGACTCACAGGCTGGCGACAGAGGGCCAGAAATCCTTTAAGTCCTGGCTTGCAACTGGGGATCCTCTCTCTGTTACCTACTGCTGGCATTCCCTTATGTTGTCGAGGTTATTAACAAACTGCATAAAGGAGGTGGAAACTGAATACGAGGGCTGCGACAAAGCATAGTGCGTGCTTCTGTTTGCTGATGAATGCCGTAGTTTTGTTGCAAGCTGCAGTGAGAATCTGTGTTGTTCAATGGCTGTCTTTTGTTTACCTACCATGCAGGAAGTCTCTGAGTTTTCTCACAAGAGCTCTGCACTCATGTGGCTTGTGAGATTTTGTTTATCAGTCACACAGAGCAAAAAATTGGTTTTCATTGTAATAAATTAGAGCTTTGAACAATTAGACTGATTTATTGTGTGCTGTGAAAAACTATCTCGGCGTATTATTGAGACATTAAGTCAAAATGGAGTTTGTTCTTAATACATTTGACTGATTGAACAAGGCATGCCTTCATCATTCATGTTTTACAAGAACTCACCCAAATGTTTGCGCCAAGCTTCTGTAATTAAGCCTACTGTTTGTCCCGTTCCTCCATGGAAAGGATAATATAGAGGAAGACACTTTGTAAAAATGCTAATTGTTCAGCTTGAAAGGTTCCCAAAGTAGGTCACGCATAGTTGGCGCAAATAAAGTGAGGAGAGTTTGTTTGTGTGTTTTGGTGAAAGAAAGTGGCTTGGCTGCATGTGTGTGTGTGTGTGTGTGTGTCTGTTGTAGGGATGGGGGGTGGAATTAATGACCTCTTGCGCCTTTTACATAACACTCCATTTCTCTCTTAAATAAAAAGTATCCTAACCCAACCAGACACAAAACATTTAAATATTCAGAAGTTCATAGTGCCTTGCTAAAGTATTCACACTCTGCGCTTCTTCACATTTTTTCATATTACAACCATAAACTTTAATGTATAATAGTAGAATTTTATGTGTTAGATGAACACAATGTTGTGCATTGCATGGAAGACATAGCTTTAAAAAAAACTTTTTAACAAATAAAAATCTGAATAGTGTGGCAAAAATAGAAACATTCTTTTGAGATTTGTTTGTACATTTTAAGACTGAAGCTTTTGCTTATTCTTCTTTAAAAGTTGCCTTAAACTCTGTCAGATTGGAAAGTCCTGGGACTTATTCCCAGGTGGATTTAAGACTGGACTTTAACTGGACCATTCTAACACATGAAAACAATTTGATCTGAATTCCATTCTATCTCTCTCTGTTTCTATAATTTTCATAGTTCAAGGTAAAGGTGTGCTCTAGTCTTTTGTCACAGGTAGAAAAAATTGCTTTGGTTTAAATTAATTGTGTCAAGAGTTTCTTTTCAAACCAGTCAGAGAAATGTTATAAAGTCATATTCTGTTCTGCACTGCATTCCCAGAACCAGAACCAGCATTCAGCTTCTATGCACCACAAATCTGGAACAAACTTCCAGAAAACTGCAAAACAGCTGAAACACTGACTTCCGTTGAGTCTTGACTAAATACCCATCCATATAGGAGTTGTATTTGAACCATAATAAATTGAACTTTGAGCAACATATTTGATGGGCATTGATGATTTTGGTGATGGCACTCAACAAAATGTAATGTTTGTCACTGGTTTCTGAATTTGACTTTATGATGGTTTTATGACTTTTTATTTTTGTGTTTTTGTGAAGTAAGGCATTTTAAACTGCCTTGTAGCTGCAATGTGCAATGCAAATAAACTTGATGGATTGACTGATGTTCAGTAAATTAGAAAAATGTGGCTAATTTTTATTAAAACTACTTTTTAAGAAAACCATCCTTTAAGCAGGTTTTCAATATACTATTCATAAAGCTCAAATTTCTCCATTATAATATAATTTTAACTATCAGGCTACATTTAAGCAGTCATCATAGTTACCAGAAATAAGCACCTGAAAACATCAGTCTGTGTAATTAATCTACATAATGTGTTTGAGTTATTTAATTGAGTCGCTGAAATACTGTAAAGGAACATTTCAGTTCTATTTTTTTTTTTATATGACTGTACATGACAAGCTAAAAGAGAAACATTCTTATTGACCACCTGCCTATTTATTACAAAAGCAAACATTACTGTTCACATGTCTTTTTTTGACAATAGCAGTTAGTGTATCCTGTTCAGCTTGAGGGCAAAACTGTATGTATGTGTTTTCTTTCTGAAGTATTTAGTTGAGTCCATAAAACACTGTCCCACAGAACCTCTGTTATTCAGAACTCGGCTCCATTAAGAGTACTGATCATGAATTAGCCTGCAGCACCCATTGAAACACTGACCCAGATATTAAAAGGAAGCTTCTGAAGACCTATGAAAGCTGAGGATGAAAAGCCGAACCTGTTGCAGCAGTGGAAATGTGCTTGTGTTTCACAGCAAACATGTTTGTCAGGTGGTGCAACTTAATCTGGAGTTCAATTTTTTGGTGAAAAAGAAGACTGAACCGATTGTTAAAGGTCAAGGATCAAATTACATACAGACTGAAAGAAAACAAGAAACTTTCTTTCTCCTCCCTAACCTGAGGTTGAGTCTTGTCATGCAGATCGGTGCAGTTTCATGCATTCATTGTTAAAAGTCCATTTTTTAAAGTAGTTCAGGGTCACTTAGATCTGTGTCCTCAACCTGGTGAGAGAGCAGACACACCCCACACAAACACAAAGACCTGTTTTACAGTTTCTCCTATGTTTGGTGTAGAATTACCTGGTTGCCTAACTTGCACTGGAAAAATCCTGTGAAAGCACCAATATTAAGTGCAAAGTATTTACAGCATGAGTTCTTAATAAGTAGTCCCATCAATGATCAATGGTCATCCCACTTTATTCAGTCATATTGATATGAATCATTGTGAAGGGTGAAGAATAAATTGTTAGGAAAAACAAAGACATCAATGAAAACAATGATTCGAAAATTGCATCAGGAGAACTTTGTGGTTAACTTTACTGGTAGAAAAGGAATGATGAATATTTTGACTTGTACTATTATGTATAAAAGTCTATTTGCTTTTTCTAGCATCTAAACTGAATCAAATACATCTAAAAAATACATTTAAAAACATTGACATTTAAAACATTAAAACTGAATAATCATATAAAGATTAGTTTAAAGGTGATCTGTAATGCTTCTTTGAACAGGATAGGATAGGTTTATGGCCTATACTAAACATTTTTATTACATTTTCTGCACAAAATTATTTTTGGACAATAGGATTGTCCAAGATTGTCGGCTTAGTTCTTTCGAAATGAGCTGTCTTGTCACTTTAAATCTAAATAAGCTGCTGCTAGTCAGGACCCGAACTTAACGTTTACTCTTGCATGTCAAAATGACTGTAAATAATACGACCATACATCTTTGAAAAGCAGAAGTAGAGCCTCCTGCGCAACCAAAAGCAATGCATGTGGTTTCTGGATGAAAAGTCAAATACAAAACACTTGCCTTTTCTCGGAGCCTTTGTTCAGAGCATACAGTGGTAAAACCGGCTGATCAAATGTACTGGAGCTCAGCTTGGGTTGCTGGTTAATGGGCTGAGCTTTGCTGGTGTTGCTGTGTAACAGGCAGTGCCTGCTGATTTGTGGTGTTACATTGTGGAGGTTTTGAAATTACTCATTTTCCAGACACCAAAAAAACAATAATTTATTATTTAAAAACGGCTGAGTGATTTTTTCTTTTTCTTTCAAGAGACCCAAATGGGTGTATAAAAATTTACAAAAATGTAAATTTAGCATAATATATTCCGTTCAAGAACCAAGATGGAGTATTAAAATGAAATGAAACCATGGTGAAAGATCATGTGACTGTGTAACAATAAATATAATATCAGCAGGTTCCGACCAGTAGAGGGGGGAATCCCCACTGGTCCCTTAAGCCCCCCTCAGGCCTGCATAAATGGCTTTAGGGCATGAATTGAATTATCAGATGAGAGGATTCAACCCATTGCATCTTTACTTCTGGTAAAACTGTCTCTATTTTTTGGAACTGGACCAAAAGATCTGGTAGATCAGCTCCAGGCTGGAGTTTATTTTGCATGTTTTATTGGGAAAAACTATGTGAGCCCAATAACAGGGCTAGACAAGCCACAGTGTTCTGGACCATCTGCAGAGGTTTCACAGTAAGGACTCAGTGACCAGTTAGGAGGGCGTTCCAGTAGTTAAGGTGGAAAATGACTGTCGACTGCAATGGTGTGTTGGGTTTGGTGCAACCTGACTATTGAGTCATTGTTGTGATAATTTAGTCTCTGTACCATTGGTTCTGCAGGAGTAGCTGCGTTTCCTTTACAAGTGTGTACAAATCTTTTGTCAATATTCTGCTAATTCTGAAAAAAAAGCAGTCTCACATTAACTGTGTTTTTGTTAAATAAGAAATTAAATTAAAATCACATGTGAATTTGATTTCATGCAGTAAGTTATTAAAAATCATGGTAACAATGGATGTAAGTTAGACATATATTCTTATTTCAGTCATGGCGTCAGCCAATCAGAGGAGGTGTCGGTGTCTTATTCAGGGATTGGAGCGTCAGCCTCCCTGTACTTGGGAGCGCATGCGGCATTTTGGGGAAGTTGCAGTTGCTGACTCAACTTTTTATGACCTGTGTGATGCTGTGAGAGCTCTGAAGAAGCCAGCTGTACATTGTCAGAAAAAAACAAAAACAAAATCATCCTACCACTTCCTCTCGACTTTTTCTTGGTTTTTGCCAGTAGTAATATCCGGCTGTTGATCATGTGACTCGTGTGACGTGAAAAATGTGATTTGATACGACTGAAAAACCACTTCATCATAGTGCAAAAACCTAATGAAACGTGTTTTTCTAAATTGTCGTGTTTCCATTCAGTTTGGGTAGTTATATGGTTAATGGAAAAGCAGATACTGATGCAGATTTAAACTGTAAAATAAGTGAGAGAACTGTGGCACTCATGCAGCAAAATTTTTCAACACTGGCGGCATCCTTTTTAAGATGATGATCAAACTTTGTATGTTGAAGGAATGCAATGCTGTAGTGTTATTTAAATAAAGCGACATATCTTCCTAAGCCACTGAAACACTCAGATAATCAACAGTGTAAAATATTTATGTATTACTTTTACTGTGAATCTTTGAACTAATGTATATATATATATATATATATATATATATATATATATATATATATATATATATATATATATAATTATTGTGTGTTTGTCTGATTAAA
>CAEGAD010074474.1:0-13828 GCA_903067055.1 Poeciliopsis paucimaculata | reverse complement strand
GATGGTTGGAAGGATGGATGGATGGATGGACGAACGGATGGAGGGATGGATGGACGGATGGTTGGATGGATGGATGGTTGGAAGGATGGATGGATGGATGGATGGATGGATGGATGGATGGAAGGATGGATGGATGGATGGATGGATGGTTGGATGGAAGGATGGATGGAAGGATGGATGGATGGATGGATGGTTGGATGGATGGATGGTTGGAAGGATGGATGGATGGATGGATGGATGGATGGATGGTTGGATGGATGGATGGTTGGAAGGATGGATGGATGGATGGACGAACGGATGGAGGGATGGATGGACGGATGGTTGGATGGATGGATGGACGAACAGATGGACGGAAACGGGTCAAGATGGCGTCTGTGTGGCGTCCTCACTGCTCCAACGGGGAACGCCAGCACCGCCATCATCCAGTCCCTCAGGCCGATCAGCTTCTTCAGCTGGCGCTCCTGCTCCCGGCTGTCGGCTCCTTTGGTCAGCAGACTGGACACGTCGATCAGGACGCACAGCCCGAAGAACACGGCCTGGATCACCTGCAGGAGGAAGCGTCAGGGTGTAACCTCCATCATGTAATAAAACACCGCTGTCGATACCGATCGTCCACAGAGATGGATGTGACCTCTGCGTCCCTCCTCCTCCTCTTCCTCCTTGTGGGAGTCTAACGTGTCACCCAGCGGATGTGAGGATGGAGTTCTGGCCAAAGCTCAACCTGAAAACTCATAAAACTGTTCCCACATGCGCAGACAAGCACGACGTTTCTCATGTCAACTCACTTCATTTTCCACAATCCTAAGCGACGCTAGCCTGTTTGATGAGCCAGTTGGGCACATAGCCCCGTTTGTTATTCACCAGGGAAGCCACCGCAGAGCTAAGCTAAGTATGCTAAACATTTTCAAAGTTAGCCAAAGTGCTCAGGCGTTAAGCTAAAGGTTAACTCCGCTGTTAGCGGATTACTGGAACTGTTCCCACAAATTCAGCCCAGTAAATTAGTACTTCAGAAATTTTCTGGAAAGTTAGCAAAGGTGCTAAGCAGCAATTCGTGATGCTAGTAGCATTTAACAGGAAGTGTTGTCAGAATGAGTGCTTACCACTGGCTATTTTAAATGGTGCTATAGGGGTATGGAAATATATGAAATATAAAGAGTATTGGTAAATATTGATCCCCTGATTGGTTTCTTTTCTTCACTGATTCAATGAAGTCAAATTAAAGTTTAGACTTTTCTGAAATGTGAGATGCTGCTGCAGTAAAATCTGAATTTCTTCATATGGACGCTTCAATCAGCACAGAGGATTCTGTATTTACCTGACTACACAGACCTGGAGGCTGGAAGCAGCAGTCAGATGAAATTATCTTAGATTTGAAGAACCAGATGAGACTCTGAAGGTCAGTTTGTTTTTCCAACAGTAGCCGGTTTTTAGTGGAGCCTCAGCAGCTCTGTGCTAGCAGACAGTAACCGCCACTGTCCGTCTGTCTGTATGGCTGCATTGTTCTCCCTGAATGGCTGCTGTGTGTTTGGTCCCTTGACTCCTTAAACAGATTTCACAACAGCATCCATAACAGGCTTCTGAAGGCTAATATGGGGCTGCTGCCGCTAACCCATCAGTCAGGGTTTCTATAGTTACAGAGATGACTGACAGCAGCAATAAATACTGCTAGCATCAGCCTGGAGGGGTGACTGTAAACTAAAGGATAAATAATCACCTATGTTCCATTTGTGAAGTTACACCAACAAAAATAAACAGCAATATTTTGGGTTATTTAGCCGGTAATAAAAGAAAAAAATACTACACTAAATATTTATACAGTAAGTTTAAACTTTAGTTTGAAGCTAAGTATTTTTGCTTGCTAACAAAATATTTAACTTGCTAGTTAACAATTTAGTTTTGAGCTAAGCAAGCTAAATATTTAGTCTCAAATATTTAGTTTGCCAACTAAATAGTTAGTTTTGAGTATTTCCAAACTATTTAGCTAACTATTTATTTAGCTTTTAACAAAATATTTAGATCCTAAATTTAGTTTCCAAGCTAAATAAGGTCACTGAAAGCTAAATATTTATCCTCACATATTTTGTTTGCAAATGAAATATTAAGTGTGATATTTATAAATTAATAAATAAGATGGTAAAAATATGACTGATTAAATTTCCTCCTAAATAACCCAGATTTCCACTGTTTGCTTTGACTGATTTACAAACATATTAATCTGCCATCTTTATTACATTTATTAAATATCTGATTGTTTAGACGCATTAACTAGTAATAAACATGAAGTGAGTGGGTATAATGTCCTCATGGACGCTAAATGTTAACACATGTTTCCTTCCTGTTTCGGTAAAGTGCGCGCGGCGCGCTCCCGCTCACAGGAAGTTGTTTATGACAGGTTACATTTTGATGTCCAGCACCTGTTCCGGTTCAGCCGCAGGCAGCACGTTGACCTGCAGAACCGCGGTGTCGGTTCTAACGCGACTCCAGGACTTTCAGAGCTTCAACCCGAACCATAAGGCTCGGTTCTGACCCAGTTCGCTCCCCGGCCCTTCCCGTGCAGCCGCACAAAGACAGGAAAATGATCCTTTGATCATCCTGCAGCAGCGCCTCTGCGCATGCTCCAGTGATACTAATAATAATAACAATAATGATGATGATGCAGAGCCTGACCAGGTCGATGAAAGTGAGGAACTTCCAGCTGCCTCCGTAGGTCTGGTGCGCCGGCATGTCCAGCGCCTTGTAGTGGCACAGGATGGAGAAGTAGGACAGCAGGATGGCGACTCGCAGGACCTGAGAGGGGATCAGCGCCATGATGCTCCGGTCGATGCGTCTCAGCGTCCCGCTGCTCCCCCAGACACCGGGCCGTGTGTCCTCCTGTCTGTCTGTCCTCCGGTCTCTCTGTCCTCCGGTCTCTCTGTCCTCCTGTCGGTCTGTCCCTCTGGCTCTTGGCTGGGTTCTCTGTCCTCTCCGTCTCTTGCCCCCCCCGGGTCTCCGCTGCTTCCGTGTTGATGATGATGATAATGACGTCAGGGGGCGGGAAACTGTTATGATGAAGGCAACTTTCGATAATCTTGATGTGGATTCTAATGTATTTATTACTTAGTAACACCTGAATAAAAACACTGGAATAATATTCCAAGCTTTTCCTTGATGACATAAATAAATTTGACATGACTTTACATAATTTATAATAATGAATGTTTTTTACAGCTAGCTAGGAAGTAGCTAAATTTTTAGCTTGCTAACTAAATGTTTGGAGCAAAATATTTATTTAGCAAGCTAAATTATTACTTTCAGATACTTAGCTTAATATTTAGTTAGGAGACACAAAAGTAACTTGCTAATGAAATATTTAGCTCTTAGCTAAATGTATGTTTGCAGCTAAATATTTAGCTGCATATATATGATTATTTAGTTTGTTGACCAATATTTAGCTAACAGGCTAAATGTTTAGCTTCATATATTTAGCAAACCTAATATTTAGTGTAGATATAAATATTTAGCCTGCTAGCTAAGTATTTAGTTTTCAGCTAAATATTTATTAACAAGCTCAACATTTAGCTTCAAAACAAAATGTTTCTCTTTTTAGCAAAATGCTTAGGAGCTAAATAATTATCTTTAAAATATTTAACAAACTTAATATTTAGTTTGAATATATTTAGCGAGCTAAATATATTTGCCTCAGGCTAAAAATGTAGTTAACAAGGTATTTAGACTCAAACTAAATATGTAAATGGTAAATAGTTAGCAAGTTAAACTAAATATTTAACTAAAAATTTTGCTTATAAATATTATCTAATATTTAGCTAAATTAAAGATTTAACTTGCTAATTAAATATGTAGTTTGAAACTGTAACATTAATAAATGAATGAATAACATGGTGAAAATATGATTTTGAATAAATGAATCCACATTTTGTCTAAATAAGCCAAATTATTTCAGCGACTGTAGAAGCAGAGAATCTCTGTCGTTGGTTTTCTGACCGCCGGTAGGGGGCGCAGTTTCACCCCAAAACCACCAGAACGTTCCGGTTCATTCGACTCCCAAATAATGTTTCAGGACAATAAGGAGGTCAAATTTGATCTCCTCTCTTCTTTCATCTTGAACTCTCCCACATATGTTCCTCTTGGAGCCGTTATGTCATCTGATTTGACCTTTGCCCTCACATCTTTACGTAACACCTGGACCACACCTGCAGAGACTGAACCCGGGTCAGATTAACGCAGCCTGAGCAGGTCCTCTGACCGGGCCGGGGTCCAGGAATGTGTGTCAACCAGCAGCTTCCTGTCCCTCTGAGGGAGTTAAGGTGTGGCGAGTGTGCGTGCGTGTGTGTGTGTGAATGAGTAAGCATTAGTAATCAGTCAGCTGTCACAGCACTGCTTTGTCTTGTAAAACTGTAACCGTTACAGTTTGACTGTAGGACAAAAGCGTGAGGCAACGCCGTGTGTGTGTGTGTGTGTGTGGGTGTGGGTGTGTGTGTGTGTGTGTGTGTGTGTGTGTGTGGGTGTGTGTGTGTGTGTGTGTGTGTGTGTGCGTGGGTGTGTGTGTGTGTGTGTGTGCGTGTGTTGCTACAGACTGCTCTCCTCCTGCCACTCAGGTTCTTCGTTGATGCTTGTTTTTCTTTACTGTACATCGTCGGTGAGCCGTGAACTGGGAGGATCAAGAGTTCCCGTCTGATTGTGACTCACCAACTGGGATTGCAGCAACTCCAGTTGCAGCAACTCCAGTTGCTTTGTCAGAAGCTCAATCTGGCCTCCACATCCTCCCTCGCAGAAACCCTCCATTAAGAGTCAGAGGCAGCGTTCCCGATCAGCTGCGGTAGCCATCTTGTTCCCAGAGAGAACAGGAGTTTCTCCTTCAACTGTCCACAACTGCCATATTGGTTTAGTGTCATGACCTTTAACAGACTGCTAATTGAGTCTGAGATGAAAGTCATTTCTCTGAGCTTCAAGCTCTGATGTTGAGACGTTTTTCTGTCTGGACTTTAGGAGGTTTGGAGATGGCCTTTGACCCTTTTCTAAGGGTCAAAGCTGATGTATCTCCTGTCCTCTTAGTTTTGTTGACATCAGTAAAAACCTGCCAGTGAGCAAGTCTTCCTTATGCCTTTCAAAATAAAATGCTTAACAAATAGAAAAGTCCTAAAGCGAGTTCAGCTTTTCAAAATAAAAGCTTTAATATGTCATAGATGGTCTGCACTACTAAGTTAACCTAGCCAGCCCTTCAAAATAAAACTCATGTTTTGTCAGACAGATTAGAGCTCTAAACTAGACCAGAACAAGTGACCTTTCAGAATAAAGCTCACAGACATGAACAGTTTAGCTTTTTCCTGGCTCTGCTGTTAAAAGGAATGAAAACTCAGTGAAGCATTTCAGAGTGAGTCACTGAAAGATTTATTTTTCTTGAATCAGTTCAGGAGATCAAATCTCTTTCTAATGATTCATAGTTTTCATCTGTGCAGCTCCAGGAAGCCGCTGCAGGCCGAACATGAAAAGCAGATGCAAAGTGATGAATCAGAGGTTGCGCCACTCCGTTGCCATAGTGTTGTGTTGCCACGGCGTCGCTATGGGGACGCCGAGGGTCACTCGTGATGAGGTCACATCCCTGTGATCCTCCTATGGGAGGCGGTGGATGCTAATCCACTTAAGGCTGAAACAGAGCCGACCGAGGCAGGAGGGACGGACGCCGTCCAGGTCAGAGCATCATCTGTTTCCAGGCAGAACAGGACAATAAACTCAGGTTTTATATCACAGCACAAATTATTCTGCAGTAATGAACGTTTTCAACGACTCAGTGTGAATTACAGCCACAAACCTCAGTGAGGGGCTAACTAAACAGCTAGCTGCGCTAACACTAGAGCCGTACTTCTGCTAACGACAAAGGGCTATGCTAACATGGTATTTAGTGGAAGCTAATGCTAAAGCAATAATAATTTTTAACAGACGATAACTAAAACTTTATGACACATATTGGACTTTATGTTTACAAACAGAAAAGTAAAGATAAAATGTATATTTGTATAATTTAGGGGAAGCTAGCTGCACTAGAAATTAGATCTGCTATTAGCATATTAGCAGAAGTGAGCACCAACAGTGCAGGCAGTTAAAACCACTAGCAGCTGCAGCTGAACTTGTGAAAAAGCAGAAGAAAGGGAACAAGATGTTTTCTCAGCAGCTTGAGCTGATTTATAAATAACTGCAACATCAGCAAATATCTGAGTATAAATAATCTGACAGGAATCGAGTTGCGTTTCAATAAATAGACCCAGTGACCGAACTGCCAGATTATTATGATCCAGTTCTGAATGTGGATTAATCACAGAGAGGCCCAATGTGTTTATAAATAATCACCACATCATGATGCTGCCACCACCGACCCTAAAACAGCAGGGAGCTGCTGAGTGGATTCATGTTGCAGCAAATTGTGACACAACGCTCAGAAACTCATCAAACCATCTGATCATATTATAAGTAATCCTGATTCTTTATCATTCATTGTGATGCTTAAAAGACGTAACTTATCCTGATGTTTCAGTTTGATTCAGATTTTATTCCATTTTATTTGCCTCCAGTTTTGATTTTCTGTAACAACCTGTGAATCTCCCCTAAACTTAAACTTAGCTATTTATACATATTCTGATACATTTCTTCCTTCCACTAAACTTTTCACTGGTGCTTGGATATAGCTTCTTTAGTAATGATCTTTTCTGTATTTTCATATTTAAACAATCTGAAATGTAAAATGTAGTTTGACCTGCTGATGCAGACGGGGTTGTAACTTCCCCTATGATGGATCTGACTGGCAGCTTTCTGTATGACTTTTTAGAACAATAAACTGTCAGATAACGTGTCCAGTTCCGGTCTGAACGCTGAGTGACGGAGCAGCCGGGAGGGAAGAGCCGGGAGGCGGCGGCGGCCTCCGGAGGTGACCGGGGAATCCTGCTCTCTGCGCCGGCAGACTCAGCCTCCGCCTCGGCCACTGCCCCTCCTCCCTTCCCTCTGCCCTGGTTGCGCGTTGGGGGATCCGACGACGTCACAAACACACACTCAGACACACACACAGCCGTGCACGCGCACATGCCCGCGCGCCCTCTCTCTCTCGGTCCGCTCCGTCTCTCTCTCTCTGCTGCTATTCTGGGAAGTGGCGCTTGGAATAACCCCCGTGTGAGCAGAGTGTGTGCGTGTGTGTCTCCTGATTTCGCCTTGACACACACACACACACTCTCACACACACACAGCTAGAGGCTCACAACACAGCCAGATCACTGAGTGTCTGTCTGCAGCAGAGCAGCTCCGCTCTGCTCGGAAACCAAACGCTTTCAAAACGGATTTCGGACATTTTTCTTTGGTTTTACGCGGAAGCTTCGCCTCTCCTGTGCGGCTCCGCTGTTTTCTGCGCCCGCTGTGGATCTTTACCGTCCATCTTCTGCTGTCGGAGAGCCGCCAGGCTCGTTCCGGGATCGGCTCCACTGTCAGCGGGCTGCTGCTGTTGTCATTCCGCGCAGGCTTAAGGTAAGGAACCGAACCGGCCCGGACGGCTTTTCCGCACAACGCGGAGGCAGAGCGGCTGTTTGTGCGCCAAACCAGCCGATCCGCGCCGCTTTCTGACCAGTTTAGCCTGGAAGGGCAGCGCTGTGCAGGGGGAATACCCCGGGCAGCGATTCACTGCATGCAGATTACCCGGGTTGCGTAACATCCTGAGGAATTCGCAGCAGCCAAAGCGGCTTGACGGCAAGAAGGGGAGGGGAGGGAGGGAGGGGGGGGGGGGGGTGCAGAGGTCATGCTGGAGGAGGTCAAGCTTTGAAAAGTGAAAGGTGTGATTTCAGTCGCGCTGCTGAAGTTGGTGTGTGATTGAAGCCTGTCTGCTTTAAAGGGCCAGTCCGCTGTTTCCTGGGGAAAACTGTCCAGCCGCACTAAACAGTTCAGCCAGCAGAAATCGGAACACACCAGGGGCTCAAACAAATCCTGGAGAGATGTAAAAGTGCAAAAAACCACGACTGATACTGAAGCTATCAGATCCTTTAGGTCCTGAGTTTGACCTCTGACCTGTGACTTTATTAATATTCCAGTTTATTTCCTGTCATTTGGTTCTGATTGACTCCAGTGATTCCTGCTGGTCCATTTCAGGAACTGAGCCAGATTTCTTTACTTCGTCTGCGACCTCTGACCTTTGACCCTGTAGATCAAAACCTGGTGAAACAGTTTCAGTGTTTATGTTTTTATTACGTTTAAATTCCTTATTATGATTTAAAATGTTGACATTTTGAGTTCAGACAAACTAAAGTAACATTCATTTCAGGTTCAAAGTTCAAAGTTCACAACCTTCCCGGGTTCAGGATTTCAGCTGTTTAAACTTCACATTCAGTGATGAAATCTGAATTCAAACCGGTTCATCAATAAAACCAGATTATTGATATCAGAACCGGATCAGAAAGAAATGCCATTAATGAGTAAAAACGTTTTATTGTTTTTACGTTCAACAATCAACTGGTGGAAAATCAAAATGACCCGCAGCTGACCTCTGACCTCCAGGGTTTCTTAACGTTTGTCTAAATTTACCTTCAGTTTATCAGTCAGAATCATCTGATCCTGCTGGTAAAGCAGGAAACATTAAATAGTTATTAACAGGTTATTAATGTTTTTGATGTTCTTTGATCCAGTTCAGCTTTGATGTTTTCAAAATATTTACATATTTTCAGCTGAACCTGATTCTGACTAGAAATCCGTTTTATTATTTTGTATTTCTATAAACGGAATAAAGATTTTCAGCTGGTTGGTAGCGCTTTAGCATGTGTAGCATGTTAGCATTAGCTTCTGCTAAGGATTATGCTGGCATAGCGTTAGCAGAACTAGCTTTAGGGTTAGCACAGCTAGCTTTTGAGCTAGCGGTGTTTGGCTCTGACCGTCTGATTCATGTGGTTTTAATAAAATCATGTTTTATTTGTTTTAAGGACAGATAATCCGGGTTGTTTTCCTCGGTGGCAGCAGTTTTTTAACCCCAGATGAAAACTGAACCCGGTCCGTTCAGGTTCGAGGCGGTTCTGCCGTAGAAAGAGGGAACTGTTGCTTTAAGAGGAAGCTGTGAATGGCAGAGCAGCTTCAGTGAGTTTCAGTTTGACTGTGAGGAGTCCGGGCTGCAGGCTGACCCCGCCGCTCTCCGCTCGGTATTTCCTCGTTTCACATCAAAGTGACATTCCTCAGATTCTCCAGCAGCTGCAGCTGCTTCCCTCCGCAGAGGCTCCAGTTGCTGCGGGAGTTTCTCCTGCAGAGGGAGGAACTTTATCTGCTGCGCTCATCGCGCCTTCCTCCCTCCTGAGCAGGCAGACATGTGTGTGTATGTGCGTGTGTGTGTGTGTGTGTGTGAGAGAGAGAGAGGCAGGAGGGATGGTGGGTGGTGTGCTGGCTGGTTCCGGGAATGTTCCATGACGTGTTGCCGTCAAGAGAGGGGCCCCGGCTGGGGAGGCTGCGAGCAGCGACCGGCGGCGGCCCGGAGCCGCTGGAGGAGCAAAGTTACACAATAAAAAACTAAATGCCATCATTTGGTTTATCAGTTTTCACCTTGTTATTCATACATTCCAAAGTAAATGCTGGATATTTAGTTTACAGACTAAACATTGAACTTTCAAATTAAATGTTTAGTCCACAAGATAAATATTTATTTGTTAGTTGTCTAACAAAATATTTAGTGTTCAAACTAAATATTCAGCTCAAAATTAAATATTTATTGAACTAACTAAACATAAATCTAGCAACCTAAATATTTTGTTAGTAAGCTAAATATTTAACTTAACATTTATTTTTTAAATTAAATATTTCCTTTAAAATATTTGCTTACTAAATATTTAACTAGTGGTAAACTACATATGTAGTTTGTGAATTCAGTGTTTAGTTTGTTACATTTATAACACGATGAAAACTAATCTCTTTGTTTTTCTCTGAAGTTAAATTAACCAAATTTTTGCAGTTAATGTTTTACAGTGTAACTGTGCAGGCGGCGCCTGAAACAACTTTTAAAAAATGCATTTAACTAAGTTGTCAAACTCAACTTATTTACATTTTTAACATAACTTCACAACGCAACATATTTACATAAACATAATTTGATTTATTGAGACAATTTAACTCATTTTTTCAAGTTGGATCAGCTGCTGTTTTTTTAGTGAAGGAAGTGTTTCGTCCTCAGAGGTCAAAGGTTCACACACTAAAGGAGAAATTATCAGAGGGGAAAACGTGGATTTGATTCGGATCACATCAACAGAATTCCTCTGGTTCTGGTTCTGGTTCTGGTAATCCCAGCTCTGCCTGACATTCTGGTCTGGATCTGGACCAAACTATGTCCAGATAATTCCTGCTGCAGATGTTTGCTTTGCTTTGAATGTTATGGAAAGTTATTCTGAAGAAGAAACTCATATTCACACTGAACCTCAGCAACAAATTAAAAATTAAACTTTTGATGATATTTTCTGATTTTGCTGAAAACTACGGTGGCCTTCAGGTGCAAACAAGCTGCAAACTCCAAATAACAAAACAACAACAATGCAACAAAAAATCAGAAACAGAAAAAATAAAAACGTTACAAACTCCAAAAACGTCCGTCCTCCAGGCCACCAGGGGGCGTCGATCCCCATCATCTGATGCTCAGTAAAGACGGAAAGTCTTGATCATGTCGCAAAAGGCCATAAATTGATTCATCTCATGATAAATTAAAACAAACTCAGTGATTTATTGTTTTTCTTTTTCTACCAAAAACTGGATGACAAAATTCTCCGCCGGGTTCTGCTTCGTCCCCGCCCCTCTGGGCGCCGCTGGTGGATATATCCAGCCTGCAGCAGCACCCCCATCTGGATTCAGCTGCTTCCATTTCACCCTGAGAGAACCAGTAGAGAACACTTGGAGAACCTGGAGATAATCTGGAGAGAACTGGGAGAGAACCTGGAGAGAACCCTTAGAGAACCCGGAGAGAACCAGGAGGGAACCCAGAGAGAACCCTTAGAGAACCAGGAGAGAACCAGGAGAGAACCAGGGGGGAACCCGGAGAGAACCCTCAGAGAACCAGGGGGGAACCCGGAGAGAACTGGGAGAGAACCCTTAGAGAACCCGGAGAGAACCCTTAGAGAACCAGGAGAGAACCAGGAGGGAACCCGGAGAGAACCCTTAGAGAACCAGGAGGGAACCCGGAGAGAACTGGGAGAGAACCCGGAGAGAACCAGGAGGGAACCCGGAGAGAACTGGGAGAGAACCAGGAGGGAACCCGGAGAGAACTGGGAGAGAACCTGGAGAGAACCGGGAGAGAACTGGGAGAGAACCTGGAGAGAACCAGGAGAGAACCCGGAGAGAACTGGGAGAGAACCCTTAGAGAACCCTTAGAGAACCAGGAGGGAACCCGGAGAGGACCCGGCCTGGCTGAAGCTGGTTCCTCCGGGTCCGTGGTTGCAGGTTCTCCTGTAGGAGAGAAGAACATCAGGCTGGATGGAGGGAACGTGATCTGACGCTGATGAAGGCGTAGAACACGAGGGAACCCTTCTCTGCCTGGTGGAGATCATTCAGAGTAACCAGGAAATCCCAAATGACTCAACAATCCGGGTTTTCGTCCTGCAGGAAGCTCGCCGACGCTCCGCTGCGTCAGAACCGGGTCGTCTTCAGAAACCAGAACCGTCCGTCGCTGTTCCACATCAAAGGTTCCTGAAGCTCCGTCAGCAGCAGCTTCCAGTGACTCACTGAGAATCTGCAGCCGCTATTTGGTGCCGACACTGAAAATGAAAATATGAATCGATTCTCCCACGAATATGAAACCTGATCCAGATCTGCTGCAGTCTGAACTCTCATTTTCACTCACAGCTTTTACTTTGCGTTTCTGCATCATTTCATATTCATAAACGAATCTCTTGGTTCCATTTATTCCCCACAACGATGAAGAAAACAGGAAACGAACCTCAGGAAGGAGAAACTGAATCCCGTCATCTGCTGAAGACCACAGGGTCAGAGGTCACCCACACAACAACACTGAACATGCAATTTCAGATTTTTGTCACCTGGGCCAAATAAACATAAATAATAATTGTGTTGTTAATGGTCATGCAGAGGCGGCCCCTGGCCCTGTGGGGCCCCGGGCTGAGTTCTGCTGGGGCCCGTTTCACACGGTTCACTCTGGATCAACTTGTTTTACAGTTAATTAGAAACCAGCGTTGAATTAAAATCTTATTATTAATATTGTTTTTAATTCTCTCACTGATTTGTTGAAATAAAATACCTTTAAACTTTGATGCTTTTCTGGTTCAAGCTGTTCGGATCCTAAGCAGCTGCAAAGTCTGCTACTGCCTCAGGCCGGCCTGGCAGCCGCAGACCGCCGTATTCCTCATGTGTGGTTGTTTCTCTTGTTTCAAACTAATTTACTGTTAAAACGAGTCGCATGAAGAGGATCGGTGGTTCCAGAGACAGATTAGCATCTTATGCTGACAGTGGAGCTAGTTTCCATGTTAACAAACACTCAGTGCGTTGCTTCCTCTAACTTCACTGTTCTGGATAAATGCACTAATCATTGTGACAAACTGCTGGCTTTGCTTCTTTCTGTCTCTTTAGACTCTGGTGGGATGTTGGAGCTGGAGGACAAAGCGGCTGCTGCAGGTAGGAGCTCAGGACGAACCAGGAAGTCCTGCTGTTGTTCTGGTTCTCTGGTTTTGGGACCCAGAATCAGCTGATCCAGACGGCAGCAGGTTTTGTTTTCTCTGATAAAATCTGCTCTCTATCAAAACCAGAGTTGGATTCAATCTGCAAAATGATGCTGCGATTCGCCAGGAGAGAGAATGTTTTAGGAGTTTATTAGAAGGATAAGTACGAACAGCCATGACTCTGATTCAAAATGGAAGCTGCTTGAGACAGACGAGGCCTTTATTTAACCGTTCGCTTGTTTTCTCCTGGCTGGTTGCCTTGACAACCGCCTAGCTTCGTTATCAGAGGTGTGACCGCGGCTGAACGTGTAAATCACAAACCTTCCCTCTAAGATGGAAAGTTTTCTCAGCCAGGCTCTGAATCCTTCAAGGAGCTGGCCCCTGGCGCTCCAGGCCCCTGGCACTCCGGGCCCCTGGCGCTCCGGGCCCCTGGCGCTCTGGGCCCCTGGCTCTGGGCCCCTGGCGCTCCCTGGTGTACTGGCCCCTGGCGCTGCGGGCCCCTGGCGCTCCGGGCCCCTGGCGCTCCCTTGTGTTCTGGCTCCTGGCGCTCCGGGCCCCTGGCTCCGGGCCCCTGGCTCCAGGCCCCTGGCGCTCCCTGGTGTACTGGCCCCTGGCGCTCCAGGCCCTTGGCGCTCCGGGCCCCTGGCGCTCCGGGCCCCTGGTGCTCTGGGCCCCTGGCTCCGGGCCCCTGGCTCCAGGCCCCTGGCGCTCCCTGGTGTACTGGCCCCTGGCGCTGCGGGGCCCCGCCGGGTTCCTGGCTGAGACGCTAGAGAAGTTTTCCTGATGTGGAAACTGGACGTTCCTGGTTACAGACGTTTATTCTGCTGATTTACTTTAAGGTGATGAAATAATTTTTCTTTCCATATTTTTGATCTAAAAATGGATTTTTGGGGTAAATTTGAAAACTATTCAATATTTAAACGGTGGAATGTCAGACATTTATTACTCTGTTCAGTTACTGAAATGATTCCATTTGGAAAAGTTTTTCCTCTGATTAAAGCTGGTTGTTTTGGAATCTTGTTGTTTATTTGTATGTTTTCTTTTCAGTCTCTGCTCAATCAATCAATCAATCAATCAATCAAATGTTATTTGTATAGCACATTTCAGCAGCAAGGCATTTCAAAGTGCTTTACATCATAACAAACATAAAAACACAAAGTCATGTA
>CAEGAD010074470.1:0-24689 GCA_903067055.1 Poeciliopsis paucimaculata | reverse complement strand
GTTTTGCATGCACACTGGATCTGTATCGATAACAAATTCTGCTGGACCATACATTGTCCCAGAAGTTATTGGAATGAACTATAAATATTGCTGTTTTGAGACTATTTTCTGGTGATTTAACGATAGAATAATAACACGTTCCTAAAGATCAATGAACATTAAATTCTAATCAACATTTAAGACTGAAACTGGAAGATATTTTAAATATCCAAAATAAATAAAACAACAGAAACAACAAATAAATTGAATTCTGAAGTCTCTGTAAACAAAATTGTGCTTTAGAAAAAAGTTTAGTTGAGACCAAAATAACATTTTGAAGACTTTTATCATCTGGTTTTTGATTAACTAATGAGCTTGTTTTAATTTAATTCATTAATTTGTTGCTTATTTCCTAATGCAGAGTTTCAGAAAGTCAGAGTTTTCAATAAGATCAAAGCGCTGAGTTATCCAGCCTTACTTCAGGTACCTGCTCTGTGACTTTCAGCACCTTTTTATTCATTCATCCAAATCGACGGCGGCAGCGTGTCACTCAGGTTAGGGGAGTTTTATTCAGAAACTCTTTTTTTCTGACCCCCTCCGTAATCATCTCGTCTGCCGCTGGCCTCACTCGAACACGCTGCGGTGGGAGGGAAAGAGAGCCGGCTCGGTGCTGATGTATGGGAGAGTCTGGGAACAGAGGGAGAGACGGAGCGGAGGCAGGAGGCAGGGGGGTGCTGTAGACCGACAGCGGTTGCCATGGGAACCAAGCTGCTGAAACCAGGCAGGGTCATTGTGGAGGAAAGGAGCGCAGGGATGCCCCCGACAGGCCGAGTGGGGAGCTGCACAAACAGGCCTGCCTGTTGAAAATCTGTTCCCTACTTATTCATCCCGTTTTACAATCAGTCGCCGGGTTATTGATTTTTGATTGGAGGAGGAGAGGACAACCCCGTTTTCCATAGGTCACCGGTTTGCTTCCAAGTGCAACGACTAATTTGACCTACATCCAGGGCTGGTCCAAACTCTTCTGGGGCCCTAAGGAGATTTTAATTTGGGGCCCCCCACTTACCAACATGGCAACCCCAGGTGCTGCATCATTCCTAGGCTGCAAGATGTGGGCAACGTACCAAAGCCTGTCACAATGACGAGAAATTATCATAGACGTTATTGCGATAAATGATAATGTTTTCAGATCATTGTCAAGTAATATAATGGTAATAATGGCACAATAATGCAAGAACACATTCTCACATCTCAAACCTCTATTGAATATTAACACTTTTACTGGAAGACATTTAAAATATTCAAAATTAAACAACAGAAACAACAAATAAAGTGAATTATGAAGAAGTCTCTGTAAATAAAAAAGATCCTGTTGAGACCAAAGTTTCAGACTGAAAAATTTTATCATCCAGTTTTTGGTAGAAAGATAGAAAAAGCGAAAAACTCTAAATTATGTAAACGGAAATTACTGACCTCATTTTGATTTATTATGCAATTAATTGATTTATTGCTTATTGCAACAGGCCGAAACAAGGCTACTGTCACTACTGTCATTTATACTCAGCTTATGTCATGCCGGTGTTATTCAGGGATGCACCGATCCACTTCCAATATCGATATCTGAGGATCAGCTGATACAGAAAAACAGCACGGACTTGATTTAAAACGTTTATCTTGTTAAACACAGACATAACTATACCGAATTACAAATTTATTTGGTAAGTGCACCAGTACAGCTCACTTACCTAACAAGCTCGATCAAACGTGTAAAAACATCTCTAATTGGTTCATTCAGTGGAATTAGGAGTATTCCACTGAATGAATACTCCTAAGCAAATGTAGAATAAACTGTAACCAACAAAAAAGCTCTATCAAATTAGCATTTTGAAGAATGTGAGTTTGGGCATTTATGGTATCGGTCACCGTAAAAAATTTCTTATGAGAGTTTTGATTTATTGTTATAATTTTCAATTATTGATGGAAAGTGGAAAAAAACTAAACTGAAAGTATTACAGGAAATGTTTTTTGTTTCTATTTTCTCCACTGTTTGTTCCACGTCCACATCAGTAAATATTAGTAAATATAAAAATATTATTAAAGGCCATTACTCTGTGCAGTTTAGTAATATAGGTGGCATATTAACAGTTTGACTTAATAATGAATTTACAGTAAACAAGTAAGTTTTATGTCCTGGTTTTTACATTTTTAAAGAAATGTGTAAAATGTGCAATCTGTTTACATTCTCATCATCTTCTTACATAAAAATAAACATTAAACTGTTGTGGGGGTCCGATTAACTTATTTCTCACGAGAAGGACTAAAATCTATTTTTACTCCGTTTTCTATTTTTGGTATAATTCAAGTATCGACGTTTGTGCTTCTGTATTAATTAGAGAAAGCCATCTGTCAATTTCACAGAGAGAAAGAACCTCATGTGGACTTGCGAGCAATTCTGTTTCCAATGGCGTAACGGCGCACGTAGACACTGAGCAGACACGAGAGGACATTACTGTGTATTTTACATTTTTATATACAACACCCTTCAAGCCCGTGATTTGATGGGGTCCTGGAAGGCCAATCGACCGCCGCTGAGATAAAGCAGGCGCTTCTGTTTACACAAGATTCGGTTTGACTTTCAGGAGCATCTCCGTCCCCCGCTCCTATATTTAGGAAGTACCCACTGAGACCCGCTTGATGGATCCGCCTGGTTCCATCTCCCAATCTGCAGAGCGTTTCTTGTTTGGATGGATGAGCTGAACCCCGAGGTGCAAATGTTTCCACCAGGTGACCAGGATGCTTCACCAAGTCGCTCTGGGTTATGCAAGGAGTAGATCAGTGGTTCTGCTGGGTCCCGGGTCCTTTCTAGTGAGTGAAGACGGACATTTTGGATTATATTTGTGGATACGATATATACTATTTTCAAAGTCCCTTTGCAGACTAGAAAAGTATGATAGTAGTTTCTAGGTGTGGTGAAAAATAAAGGGGATCTATTATGCAAAATTCATATTTTGCCCATTTTCGTTCCTCCATTTGGGTCTCGACTGCTTCTGAAAACACCCAAAGCTCTTGACAAAAACATCCAGTCAATAAGTCAGAATGTGTTGTCACCTAGCAACCTAAGAACAGCCCGTCACCTAGCAACCCGAACAGAACTCCAGCACATTTCGTCAGCTGATTTTATCATTGTATAATGGCTGCTGGAAAAGATAGGTGGGTTGTTGTTGACTTAATGTTCAGAAACCACTTTATCCATCATCCAACCATCCATCCATTCCACCTTTGAACCATCCATCCAACCAACCATTGAACCATCCATCCATCCAACCAACCATTGAATCATCCATCCAACCATCCATCCAACCAACCAACCATTGAACCATCCATCCAGTCATCCAACCACCCATCCATCCTGAGATTCACAATTTGTTCTTTAAAGGTTGACTGGCAACTACTTTGAAGCTTTTGTATCAGAAAAAATTAGAAATTTTGATTTGAAAACTGTTTGAACACTGAATTTTACAGAAAGCACTTTAAAAATTATTAAAGTACAGTTGAGTAATGACTCAGCTCATTTGGAGTTCATATTAAGAATAAAGTTCTTAGATAAATACCTTACTTTCTACACATCTATTGTCAGAATCTAGAGTTCAAATATCTGTGCTAAATGACATCTAAATACCAGGTTTTAGATTTTTTTTCTTATTTTAAAAGCAGATGGGTCAGCTGAAATATATGGTAAAACGTGTGAGCTGAAAACATTTTAGTCAAACGTTCCAGCTGTGAAACTCGGTGCTGTGGTGCAGCTGAGCTTCACAGCGCTGTCACTAGTCAGTCGGACCCTAAAGTGAAAATCCATTATGCTGGCCTAAGCGGCTCAAAATATGGAAACTATTGATCCGATCCTCTGCACTTCTAATTAAAGAATGTCTGCTATTTGTAAAAAGTCAACCCAATTATCAGATGAGCACATGAGGCCGGGTGCTGTTTGTTGGTGTGAACGTTTTAGCGCTTTAGCACCGCCTGCAGTTCAGAAGGTTGTTTTTTTTTACCACAAATTTAAAACAAATTCTTGCAGTTTGGTGTAATCTTCCTGCAGAGATCCCCCTCCGCCTGTTCAGTGGCCAGAAAACGCTTCGCAGGTTTCCTCTGTTCTGTGTTTTAGATCATCAAATAGAGTTGAACATCAGAGAGAAACAGTTTTTAAATTATATCTATTAAGGACAAAGATCTGCCTGACCCTATTAGAAAAGTAATAGCACCTCAAAGCTAATCTATCGCTCTGTCGTTACGACCTGCTCTTCTTTGCAGAGTTGTTTTAATTCAGCAACATTTGATGGTTTTTCTGCTGGAGAGCAGGATTTACTTTTCCATCAGTTATGGCAGGTAATTCAGGCCCAGACCACTACACTCCCACCACTATGTTTGATTGCAGGCTTGATCTCAGAGGAGAGCCTTCTGATTTTGGCAGGAACATTTCCAAAAGTCTTAAGGATCATCACAATGGAGTTTTATTCAGCAGTTGGTTTCACTTTGAAACTCTCCAACGGAGGACATTTTTGCACAAACTCTCTGTTACTGTTGAATGATGAAGTCTGACCTTTCTTGTCCAGAAGACTCTTTTTGATTGGATCCAAAATTGCAATATTTATCATATTTTCATCTGCGAGGGGTCTTTTTCACAAACAAACCCTTTGAAAAACCTGTTCCCCTCCTCACCTGTGGTGGCGCTGCACCAAGAACCACTGAAGGAAACGACAGAAAAACTTCTGAAGAAGACACTGAACGCAACTTCCTTCTTCACAAAATGTAAAAAAAATGGAGTAGCATCAGATTTTAGCAATTTTAGGATTTTTCTTTTGTCTAAAAAAAAACCCACGACCCATTTCTCCCGCTAGACCCATGCTAGCTTGTTTGTTTTGGTTGTATTTACCCAGAATGCCCTGCGCTGTAGCCCTCTTGCTAAATATATATTGGTTCAGTTTTGGTTTAATTGCTGCTCAGTGTGTTGTTCTCTCAGCAGTTGGCCGTTTTTGAGTCTGGAGTTTTCTTTATAACTTTGCAATTTTGTGTTTTTAATATATAAAGCACCTTGAACTGTCTGCTGAAATGTGCTACACAAATAAATTTGATTAATTGATTGATTATGATTTAACTCACGATTAAGCATAGGAGCCAATACTATTTTCACTCATCATTTGGTCGGTTTGGTTAACTTTCATCCTTACTGAAATTGAAAATGTAATTTTCTTTATTAAAAGTTTAGCTTGGTTTCATAAAAATGTGCCAGTAGGAACGGTTGTTGTTGAGTTTACTAAAAGCTCCATAAAACAAACACTAAAGCATAAATAGGCGAGCTGATGAATTAGACTCCATTATTAGTCGTAGTTTTAGTGGCACCACCTTCCCTTCGCCCCATTTCTGTTCAAAGGACAGCCGCAGGTGACCTGCCCCAACTGGCCCTCAACATGTCGCCTTGCGTGTGTGTGTGTGGGGCTACGTTCACGTCTGTGTTTTATGTAAAGATTAGGCAAACAACACAGAAAGACCAGAACAAGTCAGGTGATTCTGTCCATAACAGAGCTTCTGCCTAGCAACAGAGCCTGCAGGACCGGTACGCCGTGTTTGAGCTCAACACACACTGCAAAAACACAAACCCTGACCAAGTGTGTTTGGTCTAATTTCTAGTGCAGTTATTTTAGTACACTAGAAATAAGACAAAACTAACTGATACGTAACTTTTCATCTTGTTTTGAGTAAATAATTTTACTTATAAGAATGCATTTTTCACGTTATTTAGCCGCGTTCACTTTATTTAGGCAACAGCAGGAATAAAAACAGAATTTCTAGGTTTGTTTTGGTCTTAATCAGATTGAATCCTTACAGAAGACGTTTGTTAAAATAAAAGGAAAAATAATAAATTTCTCTTGTTTGTGGATTGTTGGACTTTTCAGATGTAATCCATGTGTTTGTAATCAGTTTTTTCCACAAATCTCATGCAAAAACAAAATTTAACCGAGTGTTTTTGGTCTAGTTTCTAGTGCAAATATCTTCGTATGTTTGAAATAAAGGGAAACGAAATTACAAGACACATTTCAGCAAAATATAGGAGCTCATTTTAAGTAAATTATTCTTCAATGATGAAAATGTTGCAGTTCCACTGGTAGATTAGTTAAGTAAAAATTCATTTTTATAAGTGAAATAATCTGCCTGTGGAACTAGAACTTCATCATCAATATTAATTAAGAAATTATTGACGTAAAACAAGCTCCTATATCTTGTTGAAAAGTTACTTGTAAGTTAGTTTTTGTTTCATTTTTAACCCTTTGATATCTAGGTTTCAAATCCCCGCCTGGATATTTTTGCTGATTTTAATTGTACACAGTTCTTTTAATGTCCTGTGATTAAATGTATTTGGCCATTTATCCAAAACAACTGAAACTCTTTATTTTTACAATGTATATTCTGTTAAAAGAGTGTCTGATCAGATTACCGTAATAACTTTATATTGGCTGGAAAATGCAACGGCTCCCCTTCCAGAAACCATTGGCATTTCTCAGCTAGCACAAAGCCTGGCGGAGTTACGGTACTGCAGATTTGTCTGGATCGTCGCCGCTCCGTTCGGTCTGGAAGGATTAAGTGCACCAAGACATTTGCACTAGAAAGTAGACCAAAAATATTTGGTAAGATTTTGTGTTTTTGCAGCGCAGAGTCAACGGCGGCGACCGTAAAGCACAACAGAGCGATAATTAGCTTTACATGTAACTTGAAATTCAAAACTGATCTGTCTGTAAAACATCAGCATTTACAGGATGGACGAGAATTAACAGCTCATTTAGCGGCACGTCCTTCGTTGTTGTTGTGTGTGTGAGGGGTATAAATACTACAGCTGTGTGTGTGTGTGCTGTACACATTAAAACAAAGTGGGAAAAGCTGGTGGCCTGTTCTCCCTCAAACCCCAGCTTTGACAAAGTGACCGCATCACACAGCGATCTGGGAATGCCAACGGTGAACCAGAGCTGGGAGGAAAACGGCAGGAACCTTAAAAAAGACGGACTCTGCTATTCCCGTCGTCCAACTGTCACTAAATAAAAGCTGCACCCTAATCTTTGGATAAGGAATTACATTCACCAACGCTAACTATTCTGCTTTTTGTTGATCTTTTTATGGATCTCTTGTTCCGTTTTCTTTCTTCTGTTTTTTTTTTGGAGATTGTATTTGGATATCTAGTACTGCTGTCACATGGCAGTCACAAAGCAGTCTGTAATTATAACCCAGCTATGTTTCTGCAAGGAAGACTAAAAATACTAAACACATTTGTGCTGTTTTTTTTTAGTCTGAATGTGTTTGGGCTTTTTTATTTTTGTTGGGAAGGAGGAGTTGGCTTGTGTGTACAATGCTACTTATGGGTACTAACTGGTAATCAGACGTAGTACTATTGGATTAATTGTGTTCGTGACACAAGAATGAGTTAAAAAATCACCTGTTTGGGTTTTGTTTTCGTCATTTTCAACATAACTTAAGAGAGACTTATTTATTATTTTTTTCAGTTTTGAAGCAGAAACTGAATTTGTAATCTGCCGGTCAGGTTTTTCACACTTATCCGTCTTGCATAATGACAGTCTGAATATCTGTTGTCTGTGAAATCACCAGCAGCAATCACTACTTTGTTTTTCAGAACTTTTAAAAAAATATATTTCTCCAGACCTAATGAAGGACTTATTTAGCTAACAGATGAAACAAATCAGTACTGTGTAATATCTTTAGTCTTTTTTTTAATTCTTTTACTGTACTTTCCACTGACTCCAACACTTTTGCCCTCAGAAAGACAAACTTATCTTCCAGCAAAGCTAGCAGAGCAGTGGCCTGAGATTATCTCAGAAAATCTACAAAAATACACAGTTGAAATTACTTTTAGAGCATTGCTCTGTCTGCTGTTTATTGGGAAACGGATCTTTCTTGATATGTTTTTTAAATTAGAAATCCTAAATTAAGCCTCGTTTACATTGTTTTAATACATTTGCCTGCCTCTTTTCCTGTCAGAAACAAATTTTCTTGGATGTTAAATTTAAATCTGAAAGGGGATTGAACGAATTTGAAACGTCAAGAAGCATGGCAGCATTATGCTGTGGGCCAGTTTTCCGGCCAGCCCGCCCATTATTCCCTCTATTGTGCTGGGTTGTAGTTCAGGGATTATTTGAGCTTTTGAGATGCTAATTATTAGCTAGAGGTTTTTGATTACCATTTGAAATCTGAGGGAATAATTGCCCAAACATGCAAAGCTTCCACCAAAAAAAATTATGAAAAATCTACAAAAGGAACTAAAATGCTGCCAACATCAGTCTAGAAAAAACAGGTTAATTTGAAAAAACAGGCTAACATTAGAGTTAGCATCTATTAAAAGTTTATGGACGATTCTTCAAAGCTGAATCTATTCCAGGAAATCAACTAATTTAAATTAACTCCACCAAAGCGTACATAAAAAGAGGCTAAATATCCAACCAGTGTTTAAGGTGAAACTTAATAACATTTAACCTAATATGTATACATTTTGCCTTGTGTGTATATAATGGTGGACTATTATGATTTAAGAAAAAACACAATAAAATTTGACTTTTGCTCCCAAGTCATTAAAAAGTTCAAAATAAAGACATTTATCCACATGGTGATTGTGTTTCAAACAGCTGATTAGTTTGACTTTCTCAGGTTTACTGGCTACTGAAATAATTCATAATTAAAATCAGACGGGTCAAAGTGTTTGTATCCAGTTTAGAAAGAAGCTCAGTGAAGTTTTAGTTTAAGTTTAAGACAATTCTTGGTAAGTCGGTCGCAAAGAGCAACTAATCGCATAATAAATTAAAATTTTGCTCAATAATTTCTATTCTGATTAACTCATAATTTCATAATCCGTTTTATTTGTGTTTTCGCTTTTGTGTGTGTTTTATTTAGTTTTTTTATTTTGGATATTTAAAATCTTTCAGTTTCACTGTTAAAAAATCTTTACAAAATTAAAGTTGATCTTTGACAGGGCTAACTTGTATTGTTATGCTATTATTATTATTTTACAGCAAAACAAAAATATTATTGTTTATTGGAATAATTTCTGCGACAATTTATTGTCCAGTTATATTTATCACAAAAGCTCTGTTTTAGATATAGTAATTAGTGTTTTATATTAAACTTTAGATGTAAACTCCCTGTTTGTTGCAAGTTGTAAATTACCCAACATGTTAGTTTTAACTGCTGTCGTCTTTTTTTCCGCCCTTTTTGCATCTTTTTTTTTTTTTTTTTACAACTTTTAGTCATGCGGCAGTTTGTGTGAGAAAGTTTTGTTGCCCTTTCAGAAATAGCCCTACTTCTCCTTTCGTCTGCAGCAGAAATAGTCGGCGTGATGAAAACGTTGCTGTCAGAGCACATGAGCGGTGTGGCTGTTATCTAATGGCTCATAATGCACTATTCATTCTCGGTTATTTAATCCTCACTGGGCGTGTTGGTGCGCCGCTTTCAGGCGCCCGAAGTGAAAACTAAGGGACCTACAGAGGAGTGCGAACGCGCGCGTCGGGTTTCCTGTGTGCTGCAGCCGCGCCGTCTGGCTGGTGACATCCTGAAACTGCAGATGGGTTGGTTAGAAAATCAAAGATGGTGAGGAGATGACCCGGTTTGGTCCACATCTGGGTCAGTGCTGCTGAAGGAAGTCAGCGCCGTCAGCTGAATGCAGCTTCCTGTCTGAAACATCCTCCACCTCCTCTGACTTGACAGGAAGAAAAAAATAGCTTTTGTTACTTTTTTCTTTTGTAGTTCAGCATATTTATTTAAAAAATATTCACAACTCAAATAAGATGATATAAAGCAGCTAAATAGAAGTATAAACGTATTTTCCCCCCTTCTCTTATGTATCTCATGCTACACGTTATTTATAAAAATATATATATATATATCTATATGTATAAAATTATATTATGATTTCTGCTTTTGGAGAAATACAATATTCAGTAAACAAGGCTTTAAAATAGTTAAAATAATATAGAACATTAAAAAAATCCAAATAAGTTTTTCTAGTTTGTTGCTCATGTGAGGTTAAAATGGTCATAATATCCCTGCTGTGATGCAAGCTAATTACAAGTGATGCTAATAACAGTTAGCGTAAAGAATAAAAAAAGAATAAAGAATCTGGTGTTGATATGTTGGTCTGAGGGGACCCTAAATAAAAGTCAGCTTAGGGCCCCGAAAAGGTCTGGACCGGCCCTGATGGCTATTTTTAACCGCTAGTTTAAAAACTCAGGAGGTTTTAGCAAGAAAGACGATATGTAGGGTGTGAATACTTTTACGAGCCTAATGTTGGAAGTCATCGCTGGGTGATCCGGGTCATCCAGAGGCCCGACCCGGCTCCGGTTGTTCCGAGCCCGCCCGCTGCCGTCTCTTTCTCAACAGAGAGAGCGTGTGCAGCAGCAGCAAGCTGTCTAACCTCCACAATAACCACCTTATGCAATCACTCTGGCTAGAGACAGGCAAAAATAGCCCAGACTGCGCGCGGCCGCCCTCTAGTGGCATGCAGTTGCAACAGCAGCGGCCTCCCCGGGCCTCTGCAGGGAGTCGGACATGGCGGCTGCCTCCGGATTGGACTGGTCCATTTGGTTCCTCCTGTTCGGTTCTCAGGGTTCACTCAGCTGCTTGAAATCCTTGAAAATCCTTGAACAGGTGTTTTAAATGTTTGTAAAGTGCTTGAAATATGCAAACTGCACAGTTTTGTAAAAAGGTTTAATCTAACTATTTGATTAAAAGCCTGAATTCGGAAAACATCGTTTACAGTTGTTACCTGGTGCTTTCATACGATTAATAAAAAGACACAAACACAAGTTTATTACGATCTGGAGTTAAACCACTTTTTTTAGATTAGATATTCTTACCAAAATTATTTCTATTTCCTAAATGACATAAAACTTATCAAGAAGATTTTGGTTTTGTGTTTAACCATTAAATTTGAGCAGGAAGATTTGTGTGGATTGTTTTAATATTATAAATATTTATTATTCCTAATGGCTCTGTGACTTATTGATTATTTTATATTTCATACATTTCACAACTTTATTGAATTGTGGACTTTTTGTTAAATAATGTTTTGTTCTTGAGAGAAACCTTTCAAAACATTACATTTTGTTCTATTTTAGTTCACTTTGTCCGTGATGTAGAATGCGGAATGCAAACACAAGACATTATTAATATTAATAGTAATAAATGACACATAATAGTGAATTGTAACTGTCTTTTTGTAGATCATTCAAGTGAAATTTTGAAAACTTACCTTAAAAATGCTTGAATTTTACCGTTGAATAAAGTGTATTTTACTGTTTCTGTGAATCTAAAGTTTAAAAATCTCTCTTTATTCTTTGTTTTGCAGTTTCTTGGACAGAATTGACTCAGTAAGACAGAGCGACTACACGCCCACAGACCAGGTCAGTCCTCCTGCTAATCTGTTCCAAAGAGGCAGCTTGTTGTTTTTACTTTTATTTTTAAATCCTCCTTCATTTCTGTGCGCAGGATCTTCTACGCTGCCGAGTGTTAACTTCAGGGATTTTCGAGACGAGGTTCCAAGTAGACAAAGTCAACTTTCAGTAAGTCGGACCAAAGTGTGGCTCGCGGGCCACTTGGGGCCCTCGGAACAATTTTGTGCGGCCCTTGGCTTGAAAGAAACAAAACAACAATAATAGTCTAAAAACTGGTTTCCTGGCTCAGGTGGTTAAAATCTGTGTTGGTGAAAGTTTCACTAATGCTGTTAAACAAAAAACATTTTAAAATCTTAAAAACTTCACTAAACCTGGAAAAACCAAAAGTGTTGCTGTCACTAAAACCACTCAAAAATCCAGACATAGATGAAAAATTTTGGATATTGTTTGTTTGTTTTTAATCTGGCAAACCTGCAATTGCCTTTAAATCTACAAAGAACTACAGAAATCTCTCTGCTTTGCTTATTTCATTAAAGTATGATATTTGGTTGGTTTATTTAGAAAGTAAAAATAAAGAAGTAGACAACTAAAGTCTTGAAATGGAAAGTTTGTACACCCCGCTCTAAAACTAGACAGAGATTCGAAAATGCCACCAGAAGCACATTTAGAAATTGTCATAATTTCGTGCTCCCAGGTTATTTTTGTCACTTTTATAATATTTTAGACTATTTTGCGGCCGCTGAAAAGGACGCATTGTTCCTGTTACGTCCACATCCGCTCTTACGTCGTGTGTTATGCAGCCGCTCTGCAGAACTCCGTCAGCCGGCTCCGAAAGCAGAGCCTCCAGAGGCGTTTTCCAGTAATTTTCTCTTTTTAGAAGCGTTTGACCCCGTCCCGTTTTGGCATCACCGTTAAGAAATAATGGCGGATCGGAATGCCCTCCTGGGCATCGGTACTATATTTACCTTTTCCTCGTGATTCAGGGCCTGAAATGTCAGAAGTTTGTTCCCTCCAACATCAACGCCGCCTCAAAGGAGAAAAAACAAAACAACAAGAAGGAAACAGAACCAACTGGACTGAACTGAACAACTGAACTGAACAACTGAACTGAACGGAATCACTGACCTGAACATCTAAACTGAACTGAACAACTGGACTGAACTGAATCACTGACCTGAACATCTAAACTGAACTGAACAACTGGACTGAACTGAATCACTGACCTGAACATCTAAACTGAACTGAACAACTGGACTGAACTGAATCACTGACCTGAACATCTAAACTGAACTGAACAACTGGACTGAACTGAATCACTGACCTGAACATCTAAACTGAACTGAACAACTGGACTGAACTGAATCACTGACCTGAACATCTAAACTGAACTGAACAACTGGACTGAACTGAACGACTGAACTGAACTGAACTGGACTGAACTGAACGACTGAACTGAACTGAATCACTGACTTGGAACATCTAAACTGAACTGAACAACTGGACTGAACTGAACAACTGAACGACTGAACTGAATCACTGACCTGAACATCTCAACTGAACTGAACGACTGGACTGAACTGAACAACTGAACTGAACTGAATCACTGAACTGTACATCTGAACTGAACTGAATCACTGAATGTCTGAACTGAACTGAACAACTGAACTGAATTGAGCATCTGAACTGAACAATTGAACTGAATTGAACATCTGAACTGAACAAAACATCTCAACTCAATGTCTGAAATAAAGTGAATCGTTAATTGACCTACTAAACATCCATCTGTCTGTCTGTCATCATTGTGTCGTTTACCGTCAGTCGTTCTGCGTGTCAAAGCCGTTTTTAACCACTAGATGTCAGCAGCGAGTGCGTCGCTGTCTCTCTGACCCGCTGTTTGTTTCTGTCCCACAGCATGTTTGATGTTGGCGGTCAGAGAGATGAAAGGAGAAAATGGATCCAGTGCTTTAACGGTGAGACCTCCAGCTGTTTAATATCAATTATTAAACATTAGTTAAACGTTGCTAATATCAATAAGAACAGAGATTAGATGTGCTGAAGCAGTCCTGACTCTGAGTCTGTGCTGTTCCTCCAGACGTCACTGCTATCATCTTCGTGGTGGCCAGCAGCAGCTACAACATGGTAATAAGGGAAGACAACAACACCAACAGGCTACGGGAAGCACTGGACCTTTTCCGCAGTATTTGGAATAACAGGTGAGACCCGACTCGGAGAACGCAGCTCCTTCCTCTGTCCTTAGCAGCACTGAGTCATTGTCTGAGTTACAGATCAGCCAATACTGATTATCGGTCTAATCAAACTCCAAAATGTGCTGTCATTTTGTTAATTTTATTTTATTTTTTATCTTTTGGGGTGATTCTCGTTTTTGGTATTAGTTTTTCTTCCTCCATTTAAATAATAAAAGTAGCAGAATGATGAGAAATGTAAAAAAAAAAAGCATTAATTTAAAACTGAAGGGAAGAACATGGAAAGAGGAAAATAAATCAGTGTGTGGTTTAAAAAATACAGTAAATAAAAAACAAAAGTGGAAGCCAGAAAAAATGATGAAATGTCACAATAAATAAACAGTATGACAAAATATTATACAATATGTATGGAATCGGGGAAAAATGAAATAATAGTAATAGTGTTACATTAATACTATTAACAATTATGAATATGTATTACTTTATGTCACTTTGTAAATCAAGGAAGTTTGCACCTTTTTCTTTTGATGCTACATTTGCCACGATAATTACTTTGTCAAGCCATTTATTTATTTCTATAGCTACTGGTAATTTTGGCAGGTTGAGCCTTCCATATACTCAGTAGTTTAACCTTCACATGTCTGTGAATCTGTGCTTCAATTCAGAGTCCTCCCTCATACTTTATAAATAATGTTTTACTGTTGGCATTTAATAAAATTGTTATTTTGTGACCATTTTCAACTGATATAATGGTAATAATGGCATAATAATGCAAGGACACATAATGGAGCTAAAACTAAGGCATCAAACTCAAGACTTTTATCATCCAGTTTTTGGTAGAAAGAGAGAAAAACAATAAATCATGCTAGGGGGAATCATTTATCTTATTTTAATTGATTGATTGCTTAGGCCTGGATGCTGTTAAACAGTAAAATAAGCATGTTTAACATAAAAGCTGCTGCTGTTTGTTTTTCAGATGGTTACGCACTATATCCGTCATTTTATTCCTGAACAAGCAGGACATGCTGGCTGAGAAAGTATTAGCCGGAAAGTCCAAAATTGAGGACTATTTCCCAGAATACGCTCGCTACACCATACCAAATGAAGGTCAGTGGCTCGCCTCGCTTCGCCGCCGCCACCGTGACGCTAACAAACACTTAGCCGCACTGGTTTTCTGTTGTTTTTAAAAGGAGACTCTGTTGTCCTTTCAGCAACTCCTGAACCAGGCGAAGACCCCAGAGTGACGCGAGCCAAATTCTTCATCCGAGACGAGTTTCTTGTAAGTACGACGCCTGAATTTAGTCACCTGATTGTCGCGGTAACGACCCACAGGTGCATTGACCCAACAGAAATAGGTTTTCTCTAAATAATGTAGATGTTGACAGAGTTTCCATGGCTGCAGCTAATCTCTGGGACCCGGATAGCATCATTATCTGGGTTGTTTTCTAAGAACCTTAGTGAGAATAGTGGGCATTTCTTTATGAAAGAGCGGTTCTATTTTTGACGTTTGCTGAAGCAGGGTTTCCATTTTGTCCCTTTGTGGTTTGTTCAATGTGTCAGCGTGTTTCATATGAAAATAAGACGCTTATTGCAGCTTAATGATGACTAACGCTGGTCTAAAAATGCTTGTTTGGTCACTGCCTGACTCATATTACCTGCGTTCGTGGTGACTGTTGCTATATTTAGACATCGGCGGATCTAAAAACAGAATTTCTAGATTTGTTTTGGTCATAATGGGATTGAATCATCAGAGAAGAAGTTGGTTAAAATGAAAGAAAAATTATAAATCTCTTAATTTCTGGGAAATGTTCTATTAACGGTGCTTTGCAAATATTTCCCACGTTTTGTTACAACCGTGTAGTTAAATATTTGTATTTTGGATTTTATGTGATGCAAAATAAGACAAAACTAAGACAAAGTTGGAAAATATTTTGGGATTAGAGACTGAAGTTTATACCCATTTTTCTTTGCAAAGCAGCATTACCTCATACTGGAAGGAAAACTTTCACTAGACCGTTTTATCATATGAATATTCTCAGACTTTTTGTAAGTAATAGCCACTTCAGTCTCATTTTTCAAGTTTTCATATTATTTCACTTATAACAAGACATTTTCTCCATTTTAAAAGCTAACTAATCTTCCAATGGAGCTAGTATTTTTTCACGATTATTCAAGAATTATTGACTTAAAAAATTTTATATTTCTTGCTGAAACGATACTTGTAAATTAATTTTGTCTTATTTCAAGTGTAATATGATATTTGCACTAGAAACAAATACCTGGTAAAACTGTGTGATTTTGCAGTGAAGGAACACAAGGAGTGGAGTGAAAAATCCATATTTTCCAAAATTAAGTTCAAATTCAAAAATACTTCATTAATCCCAAAGGTAAATTAAATGTTGTTGTAGCTCATATTAATTAAATTTTTTTAGAGTTACTGTAGACTGATGACTGTTGGCAGGAAGGATCTCCTGTAGCAGTTTGTATTACAGTGAGTCTGAAGGAGCCTCTGACTGAAGATGCTCTGTCTCGGGAAGAGGACGGTCAGGGTTGTCCATAATTTCCTCGACTTCTCGATTCAGTCGAGGGCTTTTATTCTGAAGCCCTGACGGTTTCCTGTGGTCTCCCCTGCAGCGGATCAGCACTGCAAGCGGCGACGGCAGACATTACTGCTACCCGCACTTCACCTGCGCCGTGGACACGGAGAACATCCGGCGGGTGTTCAACGACTGCCGGGACATCATCCAGAGAATGCACCTGCGGCAGTACGAACTGTTGTGATGGACGGCAGAGACGCGTCCCTTTCTCTCTCTCTCTCTATCTCTCTGTTTCTGTCTCTCTCTCTCTGTTGGCCCCTCTGTGTTTCCTCTCTGCCACTCTGCATCCTTGACGAACCCTTTCTGTCCCCAGAGACCCTCAGATTCCCCCTCCTGTCGAGGAATATGAAGTACTACTGAAGTGTGTCAAATCCTCTTCATCTTTTCAGCTTTTTTGTCCTTTTTTTCTTGATTTATCCCCTTTAATCCGATGATGTTATTGGAAGTTTGGGGAACAAAGTCGTCACGTGCTGCTTCTTGAATATTTTTCTTTGAATCCTTCCTTTTTTTGTTCTTTTTTTTTTTTAATGCCTTCATTTTTGTCATTCCACTAAGCCTCGGGCTACCTCCTGATTTTATTTTTGATTTTTTTTTTTTGCCCCGATTATTGTTTTTTTTTTTGGGACCTGCTTTGGTAAAGAGTGTGGAAATAAAAAAAAGAAAAGAAAAAAACACACACACACCGACAGGACCTCAGTGTAGAGGCAGGAATGAACCGCCACTGTAACTTCGCCGCCGCCGCCGCCTCCTCCATCATTTGACGGAGAGAGGAACCATTTCCTTTAAAAATTCTTCTTTTTCTTGTTGTTTATTTTATTTCTCCAGAGGAAACATACACACAATGTAGCATCATAATATTTATTACCCGCCCTGTCACGATGTTGGCTTGCCGAGAGACTTGTGGAGCGAGAGATGAGATGAAAAAGGAGGGGAAAGAAGGGCAGGAAATAACGCGATGACGATTGAGCTCTCTGCACCTTAGCCCTGCTGCCTCCACGGACTCAAACCGGCGTCCTTTTTCTGGTTTTGTTTTATTGTTTTTTTTTTTTTTCCACCCTTTTTAGTTTAGAGATACCCAAGGGGAGGAGGGCGGGAGGGGAAGAAATGTATTTGTTGTTTTTTTTTTGTTAACTTGTACACTGTGCAAGGTCGAATTATCCTGTACAGACTGTAAAATGTAATATTATTTTGTACAACTTAATTGAAAGAAAAACAAATCTACTTGTAGATCTTTGTGCCTTGATTATGGCTGTACCTGTAAATGAGCTCAGATGTAAGTATGTTTTCGACTGCGCTGTACAGCTTGATGTCAAAAACTCTTATCGGCAGCGAAGAGACTGCGGGTAGGGGACTTTCTCTGTAGAGTTTAGTTTTTTCTGGTTTATAAAAATAAAGGAAATGCTGTTTAGTAAAAAACGGGGGAGAAAAAGAAAAAGAAAAAAATACGGACAAAAAAAAAAAAAAATCCTAAAAACCTGTATACATTATGCAAATTAACCACTTACCTGCAGTGAAGACCAGATGTTGCAGCGCCATGCCTTTTTTTTTTTTTTTCTCGTTGTTTTAGTTTTGCTTTTGTTTTTTCTCCTTATATATATAAATATATATAAATATATTTTTTGAATTTCACAGCTTTAAACAAACATTGGAAAATCCATTGAAAGTGTCCAAATTGCAACCTGGTGTTGTTTTAATAGGAACCAACTTACTTCTTGTTTTTGTTTTTATTTTAGTTTTTTGAGATGACGTGTGTGAGATCTGTGCTGATGTGCGTGCCTGTGCGCATGTGTACATAAGAGAAACATAGACTCACAGACACATCGTGTGCGTATGCGAGGCCGAGTGCGTGTCGTGCGTGTAAAATTTTATAAATGTATGTACATGTAAATTTATAGGTCTATATAAATATATATGTACAATTATACATGTTTAATTATGTGTGTGCCTAGGTGTACATACCTATGTATGTATACGGTAAATATGTATACATACACACATAGGAAAGCATGTTTAGGATGAAGATGAATAAATGAGAGCGTGCAATATTAGTAATTCTTTGGTCCTTTGGAGCCATACTTTAATGGCACAGGCACTATGAATGTGTGAGCAGCACCCAACAAGATGAGCTCTTTTCCTTGTACAAACAGCATCAGCCTTTTTTTCTTCTGCTACCGTACACGTCTAACCCCGAAAGAGAGTGAACTGACTGGAGGTGCGAAAAGCCTTGTTTGGGCCTTGGGAGGATGATTAAATGACGTTTTTATTTTCTTTAAATAAAGAGGCACATTAGAGGACTTTGCTTTATTTCCACCCCGGTGTCCAGCTGTGTCTGTTTTGTTTTTTCCTCTTCTTCTTTTTATTTTTTAGTGTGTTTAAGGCAGCAGAACGAGCAGAGAAAGGCTTGGTAACTTTGGTTTTTAAATCAGGAAATACTGCAACCAACTGTGTTTTTAACTATTTTAAAAGAGTTTTCGCCATGAGTTAGTTAACAGCAGTGGTGGGCACACTTATGCTAATTGCTAACTATAGCACAGCTAGCTTCCTAAATTACAAAACACTAATTTATTTGGGTTTTTATCAATCAAATTTTATTTATATAGCACATTTCAGCAGCAATGCATTTCAAAGGGCCTTACATAGTAAACACAAAGTCATGCAACATAGAATCAACAATCAAAAACTACATTAAGTCAAATGCCATGACAATGCAAGTAAAACATTTTTAATATTTAACCTACAAAACTCAGCCAACGGACATTTACCTACTGGGCCCTTCAAAAACTCGGTTAAATGTGATGTTTAACCTACAGTTAAAAATAATATTTATTTTACTAAACCTTCAGTTGAATAAGGTGTGATGTCGGATTTAACGTTCTGGTTATCAATTGTTTAAAAATTCTTCAAGAAGTTAAGATCTTTATATTTATGCTTTTATTTTGAAGTGTTTATATAATTTTTCCCCCCCAGTAACTTTATTAAAATAAGAGAACAAAATATTAAAAATATGTAAATTATTTTAACATTAAATTTGTGCTCAAGTGTTGTAGTTTTAGCACCTTAGCATTAGCTTCCGCTAAATAGGCTCTGTTGGTGGTTAGCATAACTAACTTTTTAGCTAGCTGTGCCCACCACTGCTTAACGGTGTCAAAGTTTCGACGTCCGAGGTAACCTGAACGCATCACATGACTACAGGTTTTCATAAGTAAATGTTAATAAAAAAAATAAACAATAACATCTTTAGAAATTAAACCAAAAAGCTTCTGCAAAGATATAATTGCTGATAGACAATTTTCTTCGTTTTTTTTTTTTTTTTTTCACCAGAAAACTTTATTAAGAACATCTCATCAGAAACTTGTCAACAATTTGGCACAGAAAGTCTTGATTAAATACATTCTGATACAGATCATAAAAAACAACGAGCAGCAGGGACGGATGGTCTGACATCAAGAACAGATTTAAAAACAAAAAAAAAAAGGAAATAAATTATGATTGGCACCTTCAACTCACAGCAGCGTTTATTTACACGTCCAGTCCGAAAAATGTCCGACTTTAAAACCGATTATCATCATCAATGCCAGCACTGATTTACACATTTATATAGATATAAATATACTTATGTCCTTCACATGATTCGACAAACAAACTGAGGCTGTGCGGACGGATTGGCAGCCGGGTATGTCACCAGGCGAGGTGCACTCTGGGTAACGTAGTTCACAGAGACTTGTGCTTCCCCAGCAGGAAGAGGCTGAGCTGCAGCAGCCCCTTCATCCACAGACAGTGCGCCAGGAGCAGCAGCAGCAGCCCGGCTCCGGCCGAGCAGTACACCCCGATCACCGTGCTCTCCTCCGGAAGGAAGCATTTGGACAGGGAGTGACCGCCGGGCGACACCGACGCCTGGGGAGGGAGAGAGACGTTAGCCGCCTGTAAAGTTCTCCACGTTCGCCACCAGAGGGCGCCCGGAAGCTAACAGCTGCAGCATTTCTGGTGAGAGAAAAAGAAGGAAAACTGACGTCGGCGCTTGTATTCTTGAATAAATAAGGAAAAAATTAGGTTAGAAAATTAAACAGAAAAATGCAAACAGATTAAAAAACAAACAAATGATTTTTATACAAGGAAACGTCACAAAATTTCACAAAACGAACTAATTTAATTAGATTAGAATATTAAAACATGATTCGAAATTTTACAATAAAAAAAGGATTATTCTCTTTTGTTTTGGCTGTGAAGTCATTCCTCATGGATACCTGTTGAACACACCTGCAAACGTTTGGTGACCTTTCACCTCAAACACCAGTCAGGCATTTCGCAGTTATTGATTATTCTATCGTTTATTCTGGTGATTAATCAATCAATCAGATTTTTTTTTTTCAAATGGCACATTTATACAATATTAGAAATACATTAAAACACACACATATAAAGAAATAATTCCTTTTAAAATAAGAAAATAAACAAATTGTAACAATAGCATTAGTTTTAAATACACCTGATCATTTGTAGCAAAGGATGCATCTGCAGCTAAAAATGAACGTCATCGATAAAACCCTTTAAACAACCGTTAAATAGTACTAAACATCCAATAAGTACTTCTTAAAATTAAAAGACATTGAACATCTTTTCACTTTGATCAGTCCCACCAAGTTGCTTGACAGGTTTTGAGATTTTTTGCAATCAAAACAGATTTCGTGCTAATGTAGAAATATTTGCAAAGAATTTTGCGTTTATTTCTGAGGATAAGTGTAGTTTGTGTTTCTCGTCATGTTGATCAGAGACTGTAACTGGACACCTACTGAGGCAGCAGTGTCATAAAATAAGAAATACTGCCATCTGCTGGTGGGAGTTAGCATCACTTAAACCCAATATTTCTGACCATTTATGTGAAAATGTTGCTATAAACTCAGTTATGTAACAGGAAGAAAACTAAAATAATTTAAGATTGTTTTCCTCTTTCTGCTGCCCTTCATTTTTTCTACTTGCATATTTTTCAATTGTATATAATTGTTTGTTTTTAAGGATATTTCCCAATTATAGTCTAGAGGGCCACATTAAAAGATATGGTGAGCCGGAGTTAAGAGTGGCCCAGTCAAAGTTCAATTGGGAATCTGTCAAAACTTTATAAATATGATTTCCACAGATGCTCTCAATCCAATCGGACTGATTTACAAGTATCTTTGGATACTTGAAATAAGACATAACTAACATAAGAGTAACTTTTCAGAGCTTATTTTAAGTAAATAACTAAAATAAAAATGTTGAAAATTTGGAATAAATTCACCCAAATTTGTAATTTTTTCCCACATCTGAGAGAAACTAAGAGGAAGTATTACTACTACTACCACTGCCAGATATACACTTAAAAAATGACATTTTTCACAGGTTATAAGTGAAATAATCTGCCCCTTTTAGACCAATATTAAGAAATTACTAAGTTAAAACCAGCTGCTGGTTTTAACTTATCTTATGTAACTTATCTTGGTGAAAAGTTACTGTTACTTTTTTGGTTTTTTTCCAAGTGTACTAATTTATTTCCACTAGAAACTGGCGGAAAATACCTGGAACAGATTTTGTGATTTTTCAGTTTTTTAATACAAGACCTTGCATAAAATCCCAATGAAACTCACCGAACTGAACAGTAAATAGAGCCGCATGTTCAGAGGCTGCACCAATCGAGTCATAAACGAGTAAAACGACATCAAGACTGGATTTGTTTTGTCTTTACACTCTTCACTGAGTCGATTTTTACAAATTCCAGCACTTTTAGGTTTCGAAAGTGCAAAGTTTAGTAAGGAAAAAAAAAAAAAACTACTCTCACAAACTTAGGTGCAAAAACAGCTAAAAATGAAATAATCTGTCTCCGCAGAGCGTTTCTGTGCCGCCACTCACCAGGATGAAGCTGGGGTTATTCCTGTTCCTCCAGCTGAAGGACGGCACGCTGATTTCTGGGTACTTGTTGTCATGGAGAACCTCACATCCGCTGTGGGTGTGTCCGCTCAGGATGAGCCGCGGCTTAAACCACTGCAGCAGCTGAGGAGGGAGAAGAAGAAAAGACCCAAATCCACCTTGGAAGCTGCTTCCTTACATCACCGCTTTCATCACCTCAACGCAAACGCTGCAGAACACTCACGCGCTGGGAGGCCTCCTTCGACAACACGTCGTACTTCTCTCTGAACAGCAGGTGGCGCTCTTCAGGCGGCGCAGCGTCCTGCCCGGTGCAGCTGGCATCGCTCACTCGGTACAGCGGGTAGTGCTGCAGGAGAAGCAGATGTCACAACATCTGGGTGTTAAATGTCAGATAAAAGTCTAAACCTGAGGCTGCAAAACTGAGACGGAAAAGTCTGATGCTGCTGCTGCATCAAGCTAAAAGTACAGCAATAAATCCACATATTTAATATTAGTTTATATATATATATATATATATCAGTATTTCAGTGCATCAAATCAGTTGATCGAAATATTTTGTCACATTACAACTACTCTTCTAGGGTAGATTAATTGAATTAATAGTGATTTATAAGATTATTGAAATAATCCTCAACTAATTTAGTAATCGATTAATCAATAACTGGAGAGTACAGACTTAAAAAAGGTCAAACATATTCAGAGCAATAATTAAACCAAAAAAAAATGTTTCTTTGTCTGTAAACCTGTTCAGCCCTCCAGCTTTACATTCAAATCCTGCAAGAAATCTACCATCAATCACCTTCAGTTATTAATCAATTTATTAAAAGCTTTATCGCCAGATTAGTCATGTACATGTAGTAATATTTGTAGAATTTTTCCTTTGTTACAAATAATCAAATGTACATGAAAGGAATGCTGTTGCATTTAAAGCATGAAAAAGTTTATTTTCTTTTTTAAATAAAATAAATGGAATTATTTGTATCTTGTGTATTTTTCTCATATTGTACAGAATGGGATACTTCACAGCACAATCTGCAGGCATTTTTTAAATTTGATTAATCTGTTAATCTTGATAATAATCGATATTTGCAGCCTTACACTCGTCCATAAAGGGTAGATTTATACAACTATGCTATAATCTTTGTTGGCCACATAAAGCTGATTTTAAAATGTTGGAGCAGCTCCAGAGTTTAGCCCAGTTTACCTGCAGCATGATGGGAGCAGTGGGAGGATACTGGGAGCCCTCGCAGTTCTCTGTCTCTTCACCGTCAGACTGCGACTTCTGCAGGAGTAAAAACTGTTTTACCTCTCATTAACTATGTTACTGGACAGAAAAGAGAAAAATGTTCAGAATAAAATATGTAAAACACTTAATTCCCGATGAACAGATGTTCATATTGTACCATCTGCGGTTGCTGTTGAAGAAATGCTAAAACTTCGCTCCAAGAAGTTCCAGTAGCTTCATGGTGTTAATAATGTTTAATTTCTATTTAAGGTGAAACATAAGGAGCTAAACCAGTGTTTATATTTCAGACTAGAACCGCATGAAGCACATTTTACATCCCAAACTGGACTCTGGTTCCCTGTTCTGGTATTAATATAATAACTGGTTTTGCACACATTTGTAAAGGGAAGGCAGCTAATGTCCCAAAAACACAATTTTGTAACTGCGGTGTTTCTATTAAAAAAGAAACTCAGTTAAAATCACCTGTAATAATTTGTTCAGGCAATAAGTCATTAAACAACATGCAGCGCTGGGATCGGAGGTAAGTGATGAAGCCTGGCAGGCTGCGCTAGAGAATATTCACAAGTTTTCTGCCAATTCTGGGCATTGTCTTATTTAAAGTCATTCACACAGGCTTCATTACTGTAAGGTGAAGTTACATACAATTTTCCCTAACACATCCCCACTGTGTGACAAATATTGAAGAAGCCACACTTCTACATTCTTACTCTTTATGTACAAAATTAACCCCATTTTGGTCAAAACGTTCTCAGATGTGTTCCGTACGGAGTTGAGGCTGGACCCACTTCTGACTGTTTCTGCTCCCACCTGAAGCGAGCAGTTGAGGTCTCTGGAGAGTTTGATCAGGTCCTTTTCCACCGCCTGGCAGATGGGGCAGCCGTCGCCGTGCAGCGCCACGCTGTTCACCAGCAGGAAGCTGCAAACAGTACGGGAGCAGATTTATATTGCTAATTTACCTGCAGGTGGGGATTTCTAACTTCACGGGGAAAATGTTTTTCAGTTGTTGGGACAGATTTTAATTAAAGTTTAAACTCATTATGGTAAATTATCACAGATACTTTGACTCAGTTCTTAGTTATGTTTAAATAGAATGGATGGATGAATGGATGGATGGATGGATGAATTGATGGATGGATGGATAGATGGATGGATGGATGGATGGATGAATTGATGGATGGATGGATGGATGGATGGATGGATGGATGGATGGATGGATGGATGGATGGATGGATGGATGGATGGATGATGGATGAATGGATGGATGGATGGATGGATGGATGGATGGATGGATGGATGGATGGATGGATGGATGGATGGATGG